>QUOG01000096.1:14188-66931 GCA_010416905.1 Polistes dorsalis
AGTATACTTTTAGGGTGTTATCGTGGTAAAGGGTTTTTTCAAAATGCCTAGACATTTTTGAGAAAACTAGTTTAAAATTTAGACTTTTGTTGTATATATGTTTAAATTATTTTAATTTTGACTGTGTATCAAGTGAAGCGATAGCGTCAGTAGTAGCGTTCTCGCTTCTCGTGCGGTTAGTCAGTGTTCGATCCTTCGTGGGGAAAGTTTTTTTTATTAATTTTTTTTCTTTCTGTTTTCTAATTTTTTTTCATATTTATTAATTTATATATATATACAAAAAAGAGAAAATTATTAATTACAAAAAAAATTAGAAATAATAAACTTTTTAAAATCTTGCGCAAATAATAAAGGAAAATTGATTACTTGATGTTCGAAAATTGCGCCACTCAAACTAGATGACAGAACCTCTCGGATAGCATGATTAAGACGCCGTCTGTTATCGTCGAGAAGAAGACATATCGATTGTTTTTATTGATCAAGGGATCACGCCACTTAACGTGTAAATAGATTATTGGACCCCTGTTAAGTCATCTTCTGCGTGTTATTCTCCTATTGGTTTTTTTGTTCTCTCTTCCTAGCGTGGACCGCGCTGATTGGTGTATCATCTTTTTCTTCTGTCACTTCCGATCTGATCCCCAACTCGAAGAAAAATTGGCGTGGTCCAGATTAGAATCGTTTTGATAATCAGTCTGTGCGGACGTACATTTTAGAAATCTCAAAGAGTTGTGCTTCATCTCAGACTTCATCTCGCTTTATTCTTATCTCTCACCGTTCCATCTCTCACTGTTCTATCTCGTCTTACTCTTTTTATTTTTCTCATCTAGACCATCCTTGTGCTGCGTCTTTCTCACTGATCATCTCTTTATCCTATCCTTCATTAACGGCATATCAGGTAATCTCTTAACCGTTTTTCTCTGATTCTGATCCTCTCTATATACGTTCTTACCTCTCATTCATGTATCACTCGTTTCATTATTTCTATTTATCCTCATATTAATTTTATTATTACATTTCTTACGACCTCTCGTACTACGTACTTCCGGCACACGTGGCGTGATAACTGGTACATGTGGCGTGATTTCCGGTACACGCGGCGTAGTCTATCTATTACTGTTTAATTAACTCAGATTATAATTTTTTTATCTCTACTTGTTTTTTGTTCCCAAATTTTAATAAATCTCGTTACACCCAAACTCTACCAGAAATTCGCATAATACAGTCCACTTGCCTATCTCGTCCGTCTCTTATCCCTTTCCTTAGTACTCTCCGATCTTCTCTTCGCGCATCTCCCTCAAAATTGGTAATTTCTCAAACAGTAAGATATGGCCTTATCTTAGAATCTAGGCATTTAATCGAAAAAAGTTTCAAACAAAAGTTGTGGGGAATTAAAAAATACATAAAAGATGATCTATGGTTTATCTTCGTATCTGCAAAAATAGGCGAGAAATATTGAAAAAAAGTAATTGTAAAGTGGGCCGCAAAGTCCCGCCTCTCCGTCGGCTTTTACACGCGAGCGGGCTAGTGTGCGTGCGAGCGTCCGTGTGCACTAATACACAAACGAAGGATCTTCGGCAATCTTCGGGACTCTCGGTTTTGAATGAAAGTGCGAGTAAGAGAACAAACCAATATTTCTCTTTTTATTTGTTCATGCGATAACGAGTATTTTTGTTTTAACCATCGATTGTTGAGCGTTCTGTATACGCGTGCGAGTGAGAAAGAAAACCGATATTTCTCTCTTTCTATTTTTTCATTCGGTAGTCAGAATTTTACGTCTTGGCCATCGAGCGTCGAGCGTTCTGTATATCTATATATAAGACAATTTCTTTGTCTTGGTAATGATGGTAACTACGGTTGAATAATTAGTACAACGGTTGATGCTAAGTTGAAACTGAATCAACAATATGTACAGCTTTCTTTTATTATGATTAAAACGAATATAACTTAAATCAATACACATAGATTATAACAAAAATATCTCTACGAGTTTACTTCTCGTCTCGCGTAGTTACGACCCTCAAGTGCCACGGCTAGGCGACTTGAACTTGGTCTGAGTGTCAAGCAGCTCTCTCTAGCGAGTCGCCTTACAGTTTGGATTTATCCCCAAACTTAAATCCCCCCTCACCCCGAGACCTGTGTCAGGAGACTGGAAATAGGGAATCATCTTACTGGCATGGTAGATGTTTGACTCTGGTGTTTAAAATCCCGAGTCGACAACATATAACAGATCGGAGAATTTCATCTTTATTCTAAAAGGACCTACCCTGACTGGATCCAGTTTCTCCGATTTAAGCGATTTCCGTTCTGAATATAAACTAGGTCCCCTACTCTGTATGTAATCTCACGTTTATTTTTATCATAATAAACTTTATTTTGATTATGAATTTTCTCCGTATTTAAAAATACTATTTTTCTGTTTTCTTCTAGATTTTCTATATTATTTTCGTTAAGTTCTGATGGAAAGAAAGATCTGTCAATTCCGTTTAATAAATAATGTAGGAGACGGTAAGCGTCGCCGTTTTATCTTTTGGGTCTGCCGACAAAGACGCTGGTTTGTTAGCATAGGGCGACAGGTATTGGTTAGATTTTAAGTAACCTGATACAACGGACGAAATAAAGGACGGTGTGAATGCGACGAATGAATGCACGAGCGACAAAGAGTAGTGAGTGTTGAGCATTGTAAGAGAGAGGATCTGCGTTTTGTAATAACCATTAGAAATTGTAATAAAACTGTTTATCCCATTAAAAATCCTACAAAATTGGGGGCTCAGCCGGGATTAAAGAGCTACAGCGTGCGAAGAGTAGGATTGTGGAAAAACAACAACGAATACTGCGATAGCGAAATTGTGTGAAGTTTTGCGATAGTGAATTGATGTGAACTTTTGCGATAGTGAATTGGTGTGAACCTTTGCGATAGTGAAGAATTAGCGTTGAACAGCGTGACAGAGAGTCGTGTGTGCGAAACAGTATAGAAGAAGAAAAAATCATGAGCGACGTACGTAAAGCGCCTTCGGAATTTTTGGTATCGGAATTGAAGGAGAAGTTGGCGGCAGCTTTGGGACTTGCCACGACAGGTGTTAAAAGCGAGTTGATAGCCCGCCTTATGGAAGCTGATCAATCGGGAAATTGGGTAATAGGAGACAGTGTTGCGAGGAGGGATGTCGAAGAAACGCGGAACACAACCGTAGCCGCGGTGAGTGAGACTATAGATGAGCTTGCGCTTTTAAGACGAGAGATGGAAATTATTCGAAAAGAGAAAGAGATAGCGGAACGAGAAATAGAACTAGCGCGGAAGGAAGTAGAACTAGCACGGAAGGAAATAGAGATCCTGCGAAGGACACAAAGTCCTGCTATTGGTCAGTCGTACGGGTTGGAAGAGGCGAACCGGCCACCTGCGCAAACGGAGATAAATAAATTATCTTTAAAAGCTGTTACTGAATTGATTGGATACTTTGAAGGGGAGGCAGATGAGTTTACAATATGGGAAGACCACGTAAACTACCTGCGTGACATGTATCATTTGACCAATCATTTGATAGCGAAGAGAATACTTGCATCTCACAGTGGATGAACTTTTAGTTGAGTTGCGAAAAATGTTCCATCAGCGAATCAGCAAGATGACCTTGCGAACGAGGTTCCAGGAACGTGTTTGGAAGCGTGACGAGTCTTTTAGCGATTACTTCCATGAGAAGATCATATTAGCGAACCGGATAGAGATCGACGAGGAAGAAATGATCGAATTGGCGAAAGCCATGTTGCGCCTGTGAAAGCAGACCCCTTGTCTCCAGGCACTCATTTATCCTTGAGACAATTATTCTTTGGAATAATTTACCAGTCTCATCCAGCAGGCAGATCGGTCTGTAGGAGCCAGGCAGGTCAGGTTAGGTGTCCTGCATCTTTTTTATAAGGACCAGCCTAGCCCTCTTCCAGGCCGCTGGAAAGTTGCTGGTCCTAAAACATTCCGTGAAAAGCTCCGCGGGACCGACCCCGCAGTGAATCACTGCTGCCTTTATCAAGATGAACGGGACTCCATCCGGTCCCAGGGCTTTCTCACCGGCTATCCTTTTTGATGCAGCCAGCACCTCTTCAAGTGTTATCGCCGCGCCATCCACTTGCACCCCGCGCATGTCCCGAGCAATGTCCCATCTCACTTGGGGAAAGAGGCCCAACAACCGGTCTAGCACGTCCAGTTCGAGCACCTCCGTCAAGGAAGCATAGTATGGCCTTAGCTTTCCCATGACCAGGCGATATGGTCTGCCCCACGGGTCTGCCTCCAATGTCCCCACAAAGTTCCTCCAGGCCATGTCTTTGGCTCTCTTAATGGCCCTCTTCAACAGTCTCTTGGTCTCTGGTCTCTCCAGACACAGTTATAATCTTCTTTGGTCCCCGCTGCGTCTGGCTTTAAGGAAGCGCCTCCTAGACGCAGTCGCTGCCGCTCTAAGAGTAGACAGTTCCTGCGACCACCAGCACGCCTTCCTCCTCTTGTCTCTCGTGTTCCTCGCTCAAGGCAGTGCCATGTCACACGTGCGCACTAGCACTTCGCGAAGCAACTTCACGTACACTCGCGCACTGCACACACCACTAGGACGAGTCCAGTCACCCGATATGAGAGCAGCAGCGAGCATGTCCTCGTCCGCAGTCCTCGCATTACGCCGGGGAAAAGTCCTGACAGGTAGGCTCAAGCTTCGGGCCCCTGTAGTCTCGTGGCAATACTTGAATATAATATAGGTATGGTCCGAAAGGGACTCAGCCTCATCTACCCTCCATTCCGATAAGCGGATACTGTCAGCCGACGATCCCCACGTGAGGTCGATAACGCTCGACTCTTGCGGACGAACGCACAAGGGGTGATCAATTCGGTTGAAGAGGTGCAAGTTCAACCGATTGGCCCAGTTAGAAAGCAACTCTCCCCTTAGGTTGCTTCTACCCCTCGGGTCCCATTTACGGGCCCGGGCGTTGAAGTCGCCAGCAACCAGCACTGGAGAGGTTGGGAATCTTACCAAGAGCTCTTCGAGCTCGTCTAAGAGTCTACACAATTCACTGATTACCTCGCTGGGGGGGAAGTAGACGGCAATCACCAGCGAGTCCCCCCACTTAACGGCCACAAAGAAGCTACCCCTGAGCACCAGACTACAGGGTCTTCCGCTTTTGCCCACCAGTACCGCAGATAGCGGAGTACTCCCCAGGCACGAGAACCATTTCTCGTCAGCGGGAGGCACCCACCACGGCTCTGCGATAACCGCGATCCCCGCTCCACACTCGCGCATACGCTGTATAAGCAGGTCCGGCGCGCGCAACCCTGACGCAACCCTGACGCAACCTTTTTTTTTTTTTCTTTTTTTTTTTTTTTTTTTTTTTTTTCGTCAGGGGGAAAAAAAAACCTTCAAAAGGCCCCTTGGGCCCGGTACCCAAGGGAGTGTCGGATTTTTACCGACTAAAAAACCACCTGGTGCAAACACATTCATTCGTTGGATGGGAGAGGCGGAACCGTGCTATATACACATACTTCACCTGCTCCCATCCCGATGAGCCTGGCCGGTATTTGCCAGGCTCTCTCCCTTCACACACTCACATACACCTTATAACTAATTATTGCGCCTCGCGGTGAGGCGCAACCTAAGCCTACTATTTATATACATGTATACAACAACCCGACCATCCATCCCATGATGCAATGGTATGGTTCATACAACCCATGCATCAGCATGCTCTTTCATCTCAGCAGAGGAAAGCGGCGCACTAGACCGGGCCAGTCGCCGCCAAAGCTGCCCGGAGCCTCGCCCGGGGGGGCCGCCTAGGAGCTAATCTCCTATGCGGCCCAGCAATCATCCTTCTCCTATTACGCATGACTCTCTCCCTCTCTCTTTCAGCGTCCTCCTTGGTCTTCATAATTAGTCCTGAGAAGGACTGGAATGCAGCCCAGGCCCCCGGGGTATCAAGGGATCGCCCGACTATCCCGTGGAGAGTGAGCTGCACCCCCCCCAACTCCCTGACCAAGGAGGCCCTCGCATCCGTCCATGCAGGGCACTCAACCAGGGTGTGCTCGGCATCATCAACTTCCGCGCCGCAGTGAAAGCACTGCGGGGAATCCGTTCGTCTAATACCGTGTAGATACGCGGGAAAGCAGCCATGGCCAGTCATCAGCTGAGTGGTGTGGAAGGTCGTTTCCAAGGAAAACGGCCTTCCAACCCACTCCTCCAACCTGGAAGCAATGGCAGCCCTCACGCGCACCCCCGTTGCTTCGATTGCACCAACGAGGTTTTCTTCTTCCTCCTTCCATGCAGCAATTGCCCTCCTCTTGGCAATAGCGCCCAGCACGGCCCTTGTCCTAGGGAAACCGGGATCCTCCGCTTCCCGGACCGCTGCGTAGACATCCGCCAGCTGCGGCGCCAGATGATCGAGGGGAATAATCCCCGCGACCATCATTGCCGCATGGAAGGAAACCGTTCTATACGCGCAGCACACCCTGATTGCTACCCTTCTTTGCAGGGCCCGAACAGCCCGTCTGACCCTCTGATCTTCCACAACAGCGCGCCACCACACCGGAGAACCATAAAGGAGCACGGAGTGGATCACGCTGCTGTAAAGGCGTCGCTTCTTTTCCCTCAGCCCGTGGAGGTTCGGAAGGATCCTCCCAATTGACCGAAGGATCCCCTGCACTTTCGGGATTAAGGCCTCGAAGTGGGGCCTAAACGACATGTTTGCATCTAATACTATGCCCAGGTATTTAACGCTGGGCTTCACTTCAATACAAACCCCCCTGAGTCTGATCACAGGGGGGGGAGCAATCCTGCGTCTGCGGAAGGCAGAGGCAGGGAAGGCCATTGCCTCCGTCTTATGCGGCGCCACTTTAAGGCCTAAACTCTCGATCTCATTCACAAGGACCTCGAGGTCCCTTTCAGCCGCAAACATCGCACTAGCCAGGTCCCGCCCCGCTGACAGAAGGGCCGTGTCATCTGCGTAGCAAACAACACGAGACCCCCCCGGCAGCGGGACCCGGAGGACCCGACCGTAGGCGATGTTCCACAGTGTGGGGCCCAGGACAGAGCCCTGTGGAACCCCACACGTAACACTAACATTATGAAGCCGGCCCTGTCTTCCAATGAAGGACAGGAGCCGGTCCCTAAAATAATCCTTTACAATGTTAACGATGTTAACGATATAGGTGGGGAAGCCACTTCTCTCCATAGACGTTATAACTACTTCCCAGGGGAGCGAGTTGAACGCATTGCTAATGTCGAGTGAGACAAGAATGCCCACTCGACCACCACCCCCGCACTCCTGTATATAGTTTTTCACTTCTTCAATGGCTCCAATTGTCGAACACCCCACACGAAAGCCATGTTGTCTCGGAGACAGTATGTTCTCCGTTTCCACGAACTCGCTCACCCTGGAAACCACTATTCTCTCGAAGACCTTCCCCACCTCGTCGAGCAGGCAGATCGGCCAGAACGAGTTAGGCGTGTCGTCTTTATCAAATTGTTTCCTCACTAGCACCAACCTGGCCCTCTTCCACACACGCGGGAAGACTCCTCTTCTTAGCAGCGTGGTAAAACATTCCGCCATTCCTCGGCCGCAGTTGATAGCCGCCCTTTTTACCACCAGGCCAGGAATCCCGTCAGGACCCGGTGCCCTCCCGAGGCCAATCCTTCGAGCAGCTCTGCCTACTTCCTCGGCGGTGACAATAATTCCCTCCAGGCCTCCCGCGTTGACGTTTGGGGCAACAGGCCGTCCGCCCTCCGGAAACAACGTCCCCACAACCCGCTCCACGATAGGAGGATCCAGTGCCTCAGTAAGGGGGGGGAGACCACGAGCTCTAAGCTTGTTCATGACAAGCTTGTATGGCCTCCCCCAGGGATCTTCCTCGATGGTATTGAGGAAGTCCCTCCAGGCCGAAGCCTTGGCTCTCCTGATAGCACGAACAAGATTCCTCCTCGTCTCTCGCCTGTTCTCCAGGCAATCCCGGATCCTGGCCTGATCCCCGCCACGTTTGGCCCTCTGGAACCGCCTTCTCGCCGCAATGGCCTCCCTGCGCAGGACCGCAACTTCCGGCGACCACCATGCCACTGCACGTCTCCCGCTCACAGAGGATCTCACCCTCGGCATAGCCGTGTCACACGCACTAAACAATGAATCGTTTAACCACTTCACTCTGTCTTCCAGACTGGCACCAAGGTCACGTGTCCAGTTCCCGGACACGAGGGCTGCGGCGAGTCTATCCTCATCCACAGCCCTCGTGTCCCATCTAGGGAAAATTCTGTCCCTCGAGCGAAGGCTTCGGAAGCCTGCAGCCCCGTGCTTGTATTTAAACACTATATACAAGTGGTCCGAAAGGGACTCGGCCTCATCCACTCTCCAATCCGATAAGCGGACGATAGCTGCCGGAGATCCCCACGTAAGATCTACAACGCTCGACCCTTGCGGCCGAACGCACGTGGGGTGGCCAACCTGGTTGCCCAGGCTTAGGTTTAACCTATTGGCCCACATACAGAGCAACTCACCCCTTAGGTTGCTTCTGCCTTCCGGATCCCATCTAGGGAACCGGGCGTTGAAGTCTCCGGCAACCAGCGCTGGAAGAGCAGGAAATGTTCCTAAGAGCTCTTCGAGCTCATCAAGGAGCCTACAGAACTTACTAATACTCTCGCTGGGGGGAAAGTAGGCAGAAACTACCAGCGAGTCCCCCCACTTAGCGGCCACGAAAAACAAACCCCTGCGCACCAGGCTGCAGGTTCCTCCGCCTTTGCTCACGATCGCGGCGAGGGACGACCCCCCCAGGGATGAGAGCCATTTCTCATCCCCAGGGGGGACCCACCACGGCTCCGACACAATAGCGATGCCCGCCCAGTCTCCCTAATCCTCTGGCCCAATAAGTCCTGGGCACATCGCGCATGGTTTAAATTAACCTGGATGACTGTGTCAACCATTAAAGAGTCTAATTAACACGATCCCAATGTTCTTGTTAGTTAGATCGTGTGATACGATCCAGTGTGGAGGGGCAGGGCTCCGCCTGCTCGATCTCCATACCGTCACCAGCACCCTGGCTCACACCTCGCACGACACTCACCGATTGCGTATCTAATCTTTCGCCCGCACTTCCCGGAACGTTATTACGCGCAACACCGGGCATAACCCGTCGAACGGTAGATCCCCCCAAAACAATGTATTTTCCCCTGATAGGAGGAACAAATGGGCATTCCCATGCTCCGGCCCTATGAGAGGTTTGTGGGCGTCCCGCTTCCACACATATTGGACATTTCGGATTGCCCTCACAATCCCTAGCAACATGTCCAGGTTCTCCACATCGGAAGCAGACCCCCATCATAGCCCCTGGCGCAGGACAAAAGGCCGCAACATGGCCCCTAGCCAGGCACCTATGGCACCTTAAGGGCCTAGGTCTCACAGGGAACACCCTGACTTTTCCCCACCATACTATTATGCTGCCCTTTTCCACAGCAGCCTGACTTAGCGCCATCGGGGCCACCACTGTGACCTCATACCGACCATCCCTGCCAAGCCGGATATCCCCCATGCTGATTAAATTCGGGTCAATACCCGACCTACCCTCCAGCAGCGCACACCTGATCGCCGTCAGAGTGGTTGTCGGGTATACACCGACAAGTCTGATTGGGCACGTCCTCTGAGGCCTCGCAATTTTAGCCTCCGGAAGGACCCCCCTCATCGCTTGCGCGACTTTATCCGCCTTCTCGTTAGCGTCTTTTCCTCTGACTTGCCATATGAAGGAGCCCGTAAGACCCCTCCTATATGACAGTCCCTTGACTCCAATTTCGTCAAGTTTGACGCAACTTTCCACTTTTTGTAGGGCCTCCAAATAGGACGATCCTTCCGCACACGTCAAGGAGACAGCCGCAGTCTCCCTGTATCTTCCTTTGGAGTTCTTCTTCTTCTTCTTCTTCTTCTTTTTATTTTTGTTGCCATTGCCGGCTGCAAGACCCTGGCCCACTAAGCGGGAAGCAGCAGGAATAACACTCCCCGTATCCACCCGGACAGACGAGGACACTCCAGCAGGCACGATAGTCTTGCTTCTTCTTTTGTTTACTACCTCTACAAATCCATTGTCTGGATTATTCCTGATCGGAACAGAGGTCGAAGTCTTTGGTGTCAGTCTCGAGGGAGCAACCCGCGGTTGGGCCGCAACTTGGGCATATGAGCCCCTACCCTCCTTTAACTCGTTCAACTCCTGCTGAATCCTACACACCGACTTGGTCATCTCGGATAGGATTCTCGTGATAGAGTTGTTGTCGGACTCCTCCAATCTCCTGGCCGCGGCTATCCTCTCCTCCCCAAGAGATCGGGTCTGGTTGACCACGGTTGTTCTAGCCGGGACATTCGCGGTGTTAGTTTCCTTTTTTTGCGTAAATTTTTCTAAAAGTGCATCTTTCTTTTTTATCTCCTTCTTAAGTCGAGTGCACTCCTCTTCCAGGTGTTTGACCCTATTGTTGGTGGCCCTGGTCTCCGCTCTCAGTTGTTCGAGAGAAATATAAATATTCGCGTCACAACCAATCCTATTACGGGCCTGTAGCTCCCTAGCCATTTCAATTATCTCTAAGTGGCAATTTTTGATCTTGCCAGAGATCTCCCCCTTTATATTGCCGCAGGTTTTACGTTTAACCTCCGCTTCGGCAACGTTTCCCAAAATTTTGTCTATGAGCCTGCCAGTCTCCAAGTTGGAAACTGATGGCCCCTCCACAATTCCTTCCGCACCAGTTAGGTCGATGACCTTCTCCTCCGACGATGAAGAGTAGGCAATCGGCCTCGCTCTCTTGTGTGTCCTGATCGGTAATGAGTCGGACATGTCCACGTCCTCTATGCACCTGACTGTGCATTTCGGCCCCTCCTCCAAGGAGCACCCCCTTCTTCCTGACGCATTAGTCAGTTCGCAGGCCAGGTCGCCTACCTGCGAACAGCTTCCCGTAGCAATATCCAGAGCAGGGGCCGGGTCACCTACCCCATACTCATAACAGTCGTATGATGACGACGGCGGGTGGCCTGTCCTACCACCACCTAACACCGCCGGTGTGTGGGTCTCCCTCCCACACAGGTTTAATACTGGCTTTGTACTCATCATGATTTTTTTTTTAATATCGGCACAAGCCAGCAGAAGGGAAAGGAAAGGAAGGAAGTAAGAGAGAAGAAAAGAGAAGAAAAGAGGGGGTAGGAAGAATTAAAGATAGAAATAACCACACAGAGAGCAATCACACACCATTCATACCATCCCTTTTAGTCGCCTCTTACGACAAGCAGGGAATACTGTGGGAGTATTCTACTACCCCCTACCCACGGGGGGGGCCCTGACGCAACCCTGACGCAACCCTTTTTTTTTTTTTTTTTTTTTTTCCGTCAGGAAGAAAAACCTTCAAAAGGCCCCTTGGGCCCGGTACCCAAGGGAGTGTCGGATTTTTACCGACTAAAAAACCCCCTGATACATTCTTCCATACCTAGGATGGGAGAGGCGGACCCGCGATATATGTCGCAAAACAACACCTACTCTCCCATCCCGAAGAGCCGGCCGGTGTTTTGCCGTGCTCTCCCCATTCACTCGATACACTCACACCTTAATATTAACTACTGCGCCTCTTTTTTAACAATCTTTCGGAGGCGCAACTTACTCTACCTATACTACAGTGTGTACAAACCCGACCACCCATCCAATGATGCAATGGCCGGGTTCACGCAACCCATGCATCCGCATGCTCATTCTTCTTCCTAGGGGGAAGCGACGCACTAGATCGGGCCAGGCGCCGCCAGAGCTGCCCGGAGCCTCGCCCGGGGGGGCCGCCTAGGAGCTAGTCTCCTACGCGGCCGCGCACGCATTCTTCTCCTATGGAGCCGTTCTCTCTCTCTCTCTCGCTCCGCATCCTCTTTGGCCTTCATGACTAGTCCTGAAAAGGACTGGAATGCAGCCCACGCCCCCGGGGTATTCAGGGATCGCCCGACTATCCCGGGGAGAGTGAGCTGCACCCCCCCCCAACTCCCTGACCAAGGAGGCCCTCGCATCCGTCCACGCAGGGCACTCAACCAGGGTGTGCTCAGCATCATCAATTCCCGCGCCACAGTGGAAACACCGTGGGGAATCCGCTCGCCTAATACCGTACAGGTACGCAGGAAAGCAGCCATGGCCAGTCATCAGCTGAGTGGTGTGGAAGGTCGTTTCCAAGGAAAACGGCCTTCCAACCCACTCCTCCAACCTGGAAGCAATGGCAGCCCTCACGCGCACCCCCGTTGCTTCGATTGCACCAACGAGGTTTTCTTCTTCCTCCTTCCATGCAGCAATTGCCCTCCTCTTGGCAATAGCGCCCAGCACGGCCCTTGTCCTAGGGGAAACGGGATCCTCCGCTTCCCGGACCGCTGCGTAAACTTCCGCCAGCTGCGGCGCCAGATGATCGAGGGGAATAATCCCCGCGACCATCATTGCCGCATGGAAGGAAACCGTTCTATACGCGGCGCACACCCTGATTGCTACCCTTCTTTGCAGGGCCCGAACAGCCCGCCTGATCCTCTGATCCTCCACAACAGCGCGCCACCACACCGGAGCACCATAGAGGAGCACGGAGTGGATCACGCTGCTATAGAGGCGCCGCTTCTTCTCCCTCGGCCCGTGGAGGTTCGGAAGGATCCTCCCAATAGACCGAAGGATCCCCTGTGCTTTCGGGATTAAGGCCTCGAAGTGGGGCCTGAAAGTCATACCTGAATCTAAAATTATGCCCAGGTATTTAACACTGGGCTTCACCGCAATACAAACCCCCCTGAGTCTAATCACAGGGGGGGGAGCAATCCTGCGTCTGCGGAAGGCAGAGGCAGGGAAGGCCATCGCCTCCGTTTTGTGCAGCGCCACTTTAAGGCCCAAACCCTCGATCTCACTCACAAGGACCTCGAGGTCCCTTTCAGCCGCTAACATCGCACTAGATAGGTCCCGCCCCGCTGAAAGGAGGGCCGTGTCGTCTGCGTAGCAAACCACACGAGACCCTCCCGGCAGCGGGACACGGAGGACCCGATCGTAGGCGATGTTCCACAGTGTGGGGCCCAGGACAGAGCCCTGTGGGACCCCACACGTCATTCCTATATTAACGACGTTGCCCTGCCTTCCGACGAAGGACAGGAGCCTATCTCTAAAGTAGTCTTTAATCGTATTTACAATGTAGGTGGGGAAGCCCCTACTCACCATAGTATCTGTAACAGTTCTCCAGGGGAGCGAGTTGAACGCGTTGGCAATGTCGATGGACACCAACACGCCCACCCGTCCATCACTCGCGCACTCCTGTATGTAGTCACGCACTTCACTTATTGCCATGAGGGTGGAATGGCCCACCCTGAAACCATGTTGATGCGGCGACAAAACACTATTATGTTCGAGAAACTCGCTCACCCTGGAGACGATCACCCTCTCGAACAGCTTCCCCACCTCGTCCAGTAGACATAGTGGCCTAAATGAGCTAGGCGTGTCGTCGTGATTGGTCTTTTTCCTAATGAGGACCAGTCTAGCTCTCTTCCACCTTTGTGGAAACACCCCATTTCTTAGCAAGTCCGAGAAGCAGCAAGCTAGCTCCCCGTCACAATGTTCGGCGGCTTTTTTCACTACTAATCCCGGAACCCCATCGGGGCCCGGCGCTCTTCCATGGCCGATTTTCCTGGCAGCCCCGCGAACCTCTTCCGCCGTCACCAAGGTCCCTTCCAGGTCGTTCGTTCCCACGTTCGGAGGCACAAGTCGTCCATCCCTTGGGAACAGAGTGTTGATAATATTCATCAGGAGAGAGGGGTCCAGTGTCTCGGTAAGGGGGGGGAGACCGCGAGCCCTAAGCTTGTTCATGACAAGCTTATACGGTCTCCCCCAGGGATCTTCCTCGATGGTCGTGAGGAAGTCCCTCCAGGCCGAAGCCTTGGCCCTTCCGATAGCACGGACCAGCCTCCTCCTGGTTTCCCTCCTGACCTCCAAGGAATCCCTGATCCTGGTAGGGTTGTTGCTACGTCTGGCCCTCTGGTAGTTCCTTCTAGCAGCAATGGCTGCCCTCCATAATGCCGCAATTTCCGGCGACCACCACGACACAGAATGACTGCAGTTCACTGGAGTATTCATCCTTGGCATCGAAATGCCACACGCACTTGTCAAAGTATTGTTTAACCACTTTATTGTAACAATCATACTGACACCATTGTCCCGTGTCCAGTTCCCGGACACGAGGGCTGCAGCGAGCCTGTCCTCATCTACAGCCCTCGTGTCCCACCTAGGGAAAATTTTATCCCTCGAGCAAAGGCTTCGGAAGCCTGCAGCCCCGTGCTTGTATTTAAATACTATATACAAGTGGTCCGAAAGGGACTCGGCCTCATCCACTCTCCACTCCGATAAGCGGACGATAGCCGCCGGAGATCCCAACGTAAGATCTACAACGCTCGACCCTTGCGGCCGAACGCACGTGGGGTGGCCAACCTGGTTGCCCAGGCTTAGGTTCAACCTATTGGCCCACATACAGAGCAACTGTCCCCTTAGGTTGCTTCTGCCTTCCGGATCCCATCTAGGGAACCGGGCGTTGAAGTCTCCGGCAACCAACGCTGGAAGAGCAGGAAATGTTCCTAAGAGCTCTTCGAGCTCATCAAGGAGCCCACAAAACTTACTAATATCCTCGCTGGGGGGAAAGTAGGCAGAAACTACCAGCGAGTCTCCCCATTTAGCGGCCACAAAAAACAAACCCCTGCGCACCAGGCTACAGGTTCCTCCGCCTTTGCTCACGATCGCAGCAAGGGGCGACCCCCCCAGGGATGAGAGCCATTTCTCATCCCCAGGGGGGACCCACCAGGGCTCCGATACTATGGCGATGTCCGCCTCAACCTCCCTCATTCGCTGGCCCAGCAAGTCCTGGGCCCTACGCGCGTGGTTGAGGTTGATTTGGATCACCGCCATATTAGTCTATTACCGATCTTAAGCTGCATGGAGAGGCAGGGTCCGCCTGCTCTACCTCCATATTATTGTCAGCACTTAGTCCCGCACTTCTCACTTCACTGTCGTTGTCTTGTCTCGGCTTTACCCGATCACTCGCGGCCACACTAAGGATAACGTCCCTGCCCCTGACAGGCGGTACAAGAGGACACTCCCAAGATCCCGCCCTATGCGAGACCTGTGGGCGCCCCGCCCCCGCGCAAACCGGGCACTTAGGTTTATCCGTACATTCCTTAGCAATGTGTCCAGGCTCCCCGCACCGGAAACAAACCTCCATCCTGGCAGTAGGTGCCGGGCAAAAGGCCGCCACGTGGCCCCTGGCCAGGCACCTATGGCACCTTAGGGGTCTAGGTCTTACCGGAAAGACCCGGACCTTCCCCCACCCCACTAGTATCGTTCCTTTGGCTATGGCCGCCTGACATAGAGCCGTCGGGGCCACGATTGTAGCCTCGTACTGACCACCCCTGCCAGGCCGGACATCCCCCATACTAATCAAGTTCGGGTCGATGTCCGACTTCCCCTCCAACAGCGCACACCTGATAATAGCAGTCAGGGTGGTAGTAGGGTAAAGCCCCACTAACCTGATGGGGGAGGTTCTCTGGGGCCTTGCAATTTTGGCCCCAGGGAGGACCCCCCTCATCGCCTCCGCAATCCTATCTGCCTTTTCATTGGCATCCTTTCCACGGACCTGCCAAATGAAGGAGCCTGTAAGGCCCCTCCTATACGAGAGTCCGTTGACTCCGATATCATCCAATTTGATATTTCTTTCTATCTTCTGTAGTGCTTCCAGATAGGAGGCTCCCCCTTCGCAAGTCAGGGAGACAGCCGCTGTCTCCCTTATTCTTTTTATAGGGTTCTTCTTTTTCTTCTTCTTTTTATTTCTTCCTCTTCTTCCTCCCTCCCGGTCCTCCGTAACGGGATTACGGTCTCCAACATCAGGACGAGCAGGAGGGGCAATCCTCGCGTCGCTCGGCCGTGTTGGCAAGGTCCCCCTCACAGGTACCTCAGCCCTTCTCCTTCTCCTCACCTCCACGAAACCATCCCTGTCCGCAGCAGAGGCCTGGGGCAACGACGATTTCGGAAGGGAAGGGGCAGGGGCAACCCGCGGTCGAGCTGCAGCCTGAGCATATGTGCCCTGTCCCCTTTTGAACTCCTCCATATCCTCCTGGATCTTGTTGATTGACTTAGTCAATTCCAGGAGCACTCTCTCCATGGTCCTGCCATCCATACCTTGCCTAGCCGCGGCCAGTCTTTCCTCCCCAGTAGGACATCTCGGATTGACAGCGGCCGTCCTCGACTGAGAGCCAGTAGCACTTTCCGTTGCCCGCTTTTCCAAAAGGGCGTCCTTTCGCTTCAGCTCCTTCCTGAGGCGCGAGCACTCTTCCTCCACGTGCCTAAGCCTCTCGTTGGTGGCCCTGGTTTCGTTTCTTAGTTGGTCCAACAATATTTGGACCTCTGGGCCACTGTTCGCTCTATTTCGAGCCTGCAGTTCCTTTGCAAGCTCGATAATTCCCATATTACATTTCTTGATCTTGCCTGAAACTTCCCCTTTCAGGTTACCGCAGATCTTCCTTTTCCCCTCCGATTCCAGCGCATGCTCCAGGATCTTCTCGATGATTCTTCCAGTTTCGATGTTAGAAACTAGAAGACCCTCTGGAATTGTTGCCTCCATGTTGGTGAGGTCAACAACCTCCTCGTCCTCTGACGAGCTGAAGACCAATGGCCTAGACCTCTTGTTGGCCCTGGCCGGAATATCCATCTCCGGAGATTCGCTGTCTCTGCTCCTGGTACACCCAGTGCACCCTTGCCCCCTGACGGAGCACCCCTCTCTTCCTGATGCATTCGTCGGTTCGCGGGCCAGGTCGCCTACCCGCGAATAACTTCCCATAGCTCTATCCAGAGTCAGGGCTGGGTCGCCTACCCCAGACTCATGACAGTACCCTGACGCAACCCTGACGCAACCCTGACGAAACCCTGACGCAACATTTCCTATGGCGATGACAGCCTGTGCTATCTCCAAAGGGGCAGAGACTACCGTTTCCCAGAGGCGTCCCCTGCCCGCCCTGATCTCACTAACCCAGATCTTGTTCGGGTCGATGTTTCTTTTTATTGTGAGGAGAGCATTCCTCATAATGGTCACATTCAGACTTAAGTCGATGCCCACTAGCCTGAAGGACCCCATTCTCTGTAGCCGAGCGACCTTGGTCTCCGGTACCGTCCTCTTCAGGGCTTCGGCCACACGGTCTGCCTTCGCAGCGGCCTCCTTACCCCTGACACTGAAGATGAAGGCTCCCGTGAGACCCCTCCTCATTGTCATAGTTTCCACTCTAATTTCACTGAGGCTGATGCTCTCTCTGGCCTTGGCGAGAGCATCACGGTACGATACCGTTTCGTTGCACACCAGTGAGACCGCTGCAGTCTCCCTGGTTCCACCGCTGCGGCTCTTCTACTTCTTCTTTTTCTTTTTCTTCTTCTGGAAAGTGCCACTTCCTGTGGCACTTCTCTCTCCCTTGTTCGAATCTCCCACCCCTCTCGCGCGTTCCCCGGAGGTGGTGGTCTTCTTCTGTCCAACAACTGGCTCCATCTGCAGCTGCAGGCTGCGTTTCCTCTTCTTTACCACCTCGATGAATCCATCCTGCGAGGGGGCAGCAGCACTCACTTCAAGTATCCTTGGGGCGGGAGCCCGCGAAGTCCCCGGAGCTTGAGCACTCCTGTTTCCTCCCTGCGCGGTCTTCCCGACCACGTTTGTCCCTCGCTGGAGGGGCCCACTGTTGCCATTGAAGGCGCTCCACAGCTCTGCTTGAGCTCGCTGTAGGGAATCAATACTCTTGCTCCCCTCCCTCAGAATGGCCATAATGCTCCCTACGCTGTCGCCGGACCTTGCGTCTTCCAGCCTCTTCTCCAGGGCTGGGGTGGTTTTACCTCCCGTGGGCAGCACCTAATTCCCCTGACTGGGGGCAGCAACCGTCTTTACTCCTTGGCTCGGTGTTGTAGCCTCGCGCTTCTTGAGATCCCTATTGAACCTAGCGTTCTCATTCTCCATTTCGCGGATTTTTACGTCGCGAATTTTTGCTTCCGTTCTCAGCTGAATGACCGCTTCAGCCCTTGAGAACGGGGAGCCTGACTGCCTGTCCAGTCGCTCCTCCACTTCGTCGGTAACGATCTTGCCCGATACCTCTCCTTTAAGATTGGAGCACAGCGCCCTCTGGGTCTCCAATCCCCTTAGGTGTTCCCTAAGCCTGTCCGGGAGCCTTCCTGCTTCCAGCGATGTTAGCGGCTAGGTGTTGCTTCCGCTACTCTTGCACGCCGCATCCGGTTCGATGATGAAGCAGTCGTCCTCCTCCGACGACGGGATGATACGTCTCATCCTCTTGCTCCTCCTGGTCTCAATCGGCGAGTCCGAATCCGAGAGTCGCAGTTTCTCCAAAGCCCTGGCTTCTCGTTGCCATTACTCCATCTTAGCCTCTTTTCCTGGCGCATTGGTCAGTCCGCAGGGCAGGTCACCTACCTGCGAACAACTTCCCGAGGCAGTAACCAGAGTCTGGGCCGGGTTGCCTACCACAGACTCATGACAGTCGCTGGATGACGACAGTGGGTGGCCTGTCCTACCACCACCAAGCACCGCTGTTGTGTGGGTGTCCCTCCCACACCGGTTGAATACTGGATTTGTACCTTAAATTATTTTCATTATTAAGTAGGCACAAGCCCAGTGTGAAGAGAAAGGAAAAGAAGGAAATAGAAGGCGAAGAGAAGAATAGAAAAGAAGGGATAGAAAGAATCACAGAGAGGAATAGCCACACAGAGCACGCACACACCATTCATACACTCCCTTTTAGTCGCCTCTTACGACAAGCAGGGAATACTGTGGGAGTATTCTACTACCCCCTACCCACGGGAGGGAACCATTTACTAATCCTAATCCTATCTCCGTTAAGATGTGTCATTTGACACTTCATAGAAAGGATATCAAAAGTTTAGGAACCTATTCAAGTACGAGTACAGCATTTCTATCGCTTGGAGATAACGCAAAGTAACATAAACACCGTTGTCGCAGCTCACGCTTCATCCGAACTGCAGCCCTAATAGCCGTGACGCCTTCTGGGCACAAAGAGCTAAAAAGAATCGCTATCGCATAAACAAATAAAAAGAAAGAAATATTGGTTTCTTGTCCCACTCGAACTCGTATGCAGAACCCTCAACAATCGATGTCCAAAACAAACAATACTCGCTATCGCATGAAAAAATAGAAACAGAGAAATATCGGTTTCTTCTTTCACTCGAACTTGCATTCATTGCTGAGAGTCCCGAAGATTGCCGAAGATCCTTCGTTTGTGATTAGTGCACACGGACGCTCGCACGCACACTAGCCCGCTCACGTGTAATATCGGACGGAGAGGCGGGACTTGGCCCCACTCTTACAATTACTTTTTTTCAATATTTCTCGCTTATTTTTGCAGATACGAAGATAACCCTTAAAACATTTTTTATGAATTTTTAAATACTCTACAACTTTCGTTTAAAACTTTTTTCGATTAAATGCTTACATTCTAAAATAAGGCTATTTCTTACCAATTTTTACCCTTTTTTACTCGTTTTCGTTACCCGTTTTTACATCCGATTGCAAAAAAAATAGCACCATTCGATTCAGCGTTGTCAATTTACTTTTAGATCAAAAAACTAGATTGTAGCCTAAAAAAATTCTAGTTTAGTTATTTTTGACTTGCCTAAACGGTGTTTATGTTTGATTGCGTTATTTATAAACAATAGGAATGCCGTATAGGTATTTGAGAATGTTCCTCAACTGTTAATACCCTTTCGTATTAAGTGTCAAATAAAACAACTTAACAGAGATAAGATTAGAATTAGTAAACGGTTCTTTTGAGTCTTGGACAATGTTTTGTAAATTATCATACAAATCTAAAATACAGAGATTAAAATTACAAAATTATATTCCAAATGGTAAAAATATAGATAAACTATCAAAATATAACAATTTTTATAAGATAATTTATGTAGAAGGTAATTTTATTGTACTTACAACGTGCCCGACACATGCGCGAAAATCGCGTCGACCTGCTACTCACCCGGCCGAAAAAGTCGCCGATCGCAAAAGGTTAAAATCTCTAAATGTAGGAAATGAATTGCGTAAGCGTATGGCTGGATAGAAAAATTTCTGAGGTACAAGAACACCATGTACAGAACCACATTAACAGTTTTCCGAAATTTAAGTCGCATTGTAGCATATCTTAGAATTTCTTGATCCGACTTTTAGTGAAATGTTTAATTTATACGAGCTTCATTGCCAGGACAATAAAATAAAAGCTGTTAATAAATGGACTTAGAGACGATTATTTAAAAAAGATTTTGATTTACATTTCCACCAACCGTGCAAAGATAAATGTCAAAAATGCGACTTATTAAACATTACAATTAAAGCATCGAATGATGATGAAGATAAGAAAAAACTTTTACAGGAACGCGATGTGCATTTAAGTCTAGCAGAATTAGTTAGGCATTCAAAAAAACAAGATCAAGAGGTATCGCACAATAAGGGTTATTATTTTTCTTTTTCGCTTGATTGCAAAAAGCATTGCCCTATCAAAAATTAACTACTTCAGGAGAATATTATAAACGGAATATGTATGTTTTAAATTTAAGTATCCACAATTTTCATAATTGTAATGTTCACGAGTACATTTGGGATCAAACTATTGTATCAAAAGGTGCTCAAGAAATAGCTCCATGTATCCAAAAACATGTCTATAATTTAACAAGTGAAAGACACATTATAGCGTACAGTGACAGGTGTACTGGGCAAAATAGAAACATTAAACTAGCTATAATGTAGCTACAAATTTTCCAAACTATTGAAAATAATAATAATGTGGAAATCATAGACCACAAAATTTTATTATCAGGACATTCGTTTTTACCAAATGACAGAAATTTTGGTGTGGTAGAAATGACATTAAAAAAAAATAATTTACTATTTATCCCACGAGATTATTACAATATGATCAAAAAGTGTCGGAAAGGTAATAACAATATTGTATGTTCGAAAATTGCGCCACTCAAACTAGATGACAGCACCTCTCGGATATCATGATTAAGACGCCGTCTGTTATCATCGAGAAGAAGACATATCGATTGTTCTTATTGATCAAGGAATCACGCCACTTCAAGTGTAAATAGATTATTGGACCCCTGTGAAGTCATCCTCTGCGTGTTATTCTCCTATTGGGTTTTTGTTCTCTCTTCCTAACGTGGACCGCACTGATTGGTGTATCACCTTTCCTTTATCACTTCCGCTCTGTTCCTCAACTCGAAGGAAAATTGGCGTGGCCCAGTATTAGAATCGTTTTGATAATCAATCTGTGCGGACGTACTCTCTAGAAATCTCAAAGAATTGTGCAACATCTCATAGAATTCATCTCGCTCTAGTCTTATCTCTTACCGCTCCATCTCTCACCGTTCCATCTCGCCTTAACCTTTTTATTTTTCTCATCTAGGCCATCCTTGTGCTGCGTCTTTCTCACTGATCATCTCTTTATCCTATCCTTCATTAACGGCATATCAGGTAATCTGTTAACTTTTCTTTTCTCTGGTTCTGATCCTCTCTTCATACGTTCTTATCTCTCATTTAAGTATCACTCGTTTCATTCCTTCTACTTATCCTCATATTAATTTTCTTATTACATTTATAACGACTTCTCGTACTACGCACTTCCGGTACACGTGGCGTGATATCCGGTACACGCGGCGTAGTCTATCTCTTACTGTCTAATTAACGCGTATTATAATCTTGTTATCGCTACATGTTTCTTTTTGTTCACAAACTTTAATAAATCTCGTTACACCTAAACTCTACCAGAAATTCGTATAATACAGTACACTAGCCTATCTCGTCCATCTCTTATCTCTTTCCTAGTACTCTCTGATCTTCTCTTCGCTCATCTCTCTCTCTAAATTGGTAATTTTCTCGAACAGAAAGACACACTATAGCGTACAGTGACAGGTGTACTGGGCAAAATAGAAACATTAAACTAGCTTTAATGTTGTTAAAAATTTTCCGAACTACTGAAAATAATGAGGAAATCATAGATCACAAAATTTTATTATCAGGACATTCGTTTTTATCAAATGACAGAAATTTTGGTGTGGTAGAAATGACATTAAAAAAAAATAATTTACTGTTTATCCCACGAGATTATTACAATATTATCAAAAAGTGTCGGAAAGGTAATAACATTATTGTACATGAAATGAGAAAAGAAGATTTTGTATTAACAAAATTATTAAAAGACGCAATTTTTGAAAGGGTAAATAATTCTAACGGAGAACCAATTAACTGGTTAAAAATATGTTTGATGCGTTTGTTTGTTTTCGTTTGTTGCAAATGTTTTTTTCGTTTCAAAAGCCTCGCGCTGATAAGATGTATTTTGGACTATAGCCTGTTGTGATATTTCGTGATTATAATTATTGTTATGTTTTTGATATTGCATATGAACAAATAAATTCTATGCGTTAATTTCTATATTTACTTAGAGTAGAGTTTATTTATTACAAAAGTTCCCAAGATCGTCCGCCTATTGGATAGAGCACACTAGTGGCCACGTAGTGATATTAATCGCCAATGCCACATCTGCATCAGCGGCAGAACTGCTAACGTAGTTGATGTAGTGATTCTAGGGCTGAGTCGTAAGGAGTGCAAGCTTCGCAATTGGTCTGATGAGTGTTGAGTTGGCAATCTTTAGGGTGACTACCCTGATGAGCTCGTCCTTGCCAGGATGTAGAGTAGTGACCCTTGCCAAGAGCAGCTTGATTGGTGGGAAGCTTTCATCAGTAACAAGCACTTATAAGCCCACTTTGATATTGTTAGACAGATAATGCCATTTTGAAATTGATTGCATGCGCTGCAGATAGAGAGTAGACCAGTGATTCCAAAAATTTTAGAACTTCTGTTGAATGAGTTGCCATCTGAACAGGTGGTCAACGTTGAAATCCAACAATGATGTTTCTGGCAAAGATGAGAGTGCGCTTCTGATCAGGAAATACCCAGATTTGAGTGCAGACACATCGTAAGGATCACCACTAACAAGAAGACCTTACACTGGGACCACCACAGATCTTAACGAGCTTTAGTATATTAGTAGTATACTTTTAGGGAGTTATCGTGGTAAAGGGTTTTATCAAAATGACTAGCCCTTTTTGAGAAAACTGGTTTAAAATTTTGATTTTTGTTGTATATATGTTTATATTATTTTAATTCCGACTGTGCATCAAGTGACCTGATAGCGTCAGTAGTAGCGTTCTCGCTTTTTGCGCTGTTAGTCAGTGTTCGATCCTTCGTGCAGCTAGTGTTTTTTAATAATTTTTTTCTATCTGTTTTCTAATTTCTTTTCAATTTTATTAATTCTTATATATACAGGAAAAAGAAAATTATTTATTACAAGAAAATTAGAAATAATAAATTTTGAACATCTTGCTCAAATAATAAAGAAAAATTGATTATTTGAATCACAGTTAACATTTTATTTTTTAGCAGGTAAATAAAAATAGATAAATCTTCAGTATACTAACAAATAACATTCGTATATATCCTAATCATTACCAATTCCATGAATAATTTTTTTATATTTATGTGTCTTAATATTTATTGTGCATTTATTATTATTTATTAGACGTAGGTTCCAGAGTGACAGTTATCGTAAAAGCATTCTAAACAATAAATTTTGTTGCATCTCGCGCAAATAATAAAAGATGACTTGTTACATGAACAACGATTTTTTAAAAGATCTGTTTGAAAACAAACCTGATGAACGTTTAAAAATATTTCTCTTTTATTTGGTTTTAATAAGGCATGAATCTAATATTATATCTACATGAAATTGTTAATGATTAGAATATATACGATTGTTATTTGTTTGTATATTGAAGATTTATCTATTTTTATAGACCTGTTAAAAAATAAAATATTACCATTAATTCAAGGATAAACTTATCCTTTATTATTTTCGAAAGATGTGAAAAAATGTATTATTTCTAATTTTTTTATAATAAATAATTTTTCTTTTCTGTATATATTTAAAAATTAAACAATATGAAAAAATAATTTAAAAACAGACAGAAAAAAATTATTAAAAAAAACTTCCTCTATGAAGGATCGAACACTAACTAGCAACACGAGAAGCGAGAACGCTACTAGATACGCTAACGCGCTGCTTGAATGACGGTCGAATTTAAGGTAATATAAACATGTATACAACAAAAACCAAAACTTCAAAAGCTTTTTTCTCAAAAATAGTTAAGCGTTATGACAAAATACTTTACCACGGTAACAACCTCAAAGTATACTTCTAATATACCAAAGCTCGTTAAAATCCGTGTCGGACTATGTGTAAGGTCCCCTTGTTAGTCTGCTTTGAATTAATAGTTGTTTACTTTCCTGGATTTCCAGCTTTCTATCTTTGAGAACACAATTATTCAATTCAAGGATTCTCTCTCTAGAAAGATAAGAGTTACTTCTGGGGTTCCTTGTACCTCCAAGAGTGTAAATAGTGAACAGAAGCCTGTAACCTCGCTGTCCTGTATATTGCAGGACAGTGGGGTTTGCGGGTAGGTCGATTAGTAGTCTGTAGGAAGACAATGGCTTCGATCATCTTACAGATTAATTTTAATCACGCGCGTCGCGCCCAGGACTTTCTAGCGCAATAAATGTTAGAAACAGGTGCGAGCGTCACGATCATTGCGGAACCATGGTGGGTCCCTCACAGGGACGAGAGATGGTTTTCGACCCTTGAGGGGATCCCCACTTTCTGCAGTGCTAGTGGATAGAAGTGAAAGACCCTGAAGCCTGGTGCATCGGGGTTCTTTCTTTGTAGCCGTCAAGTGTGGGAAGGACTCGCTGGTAGTTTCTGTCTACTTTCCTCCCAGCGAAAGCATTAGTATGTTTTGTAGACCCCTTGATGAGCTCGAAGAGCTCTTAGGAATGTTCCCTGCCCTTTCATCGCTAGTGGCTGGCGATTTTAATGCCTGATCCTCTAGATGAGATCCGGAAGGCAGAAGCAGCCTTAGGGGTGAGTTGCTCTGCGTATGGGGCAATAGATTAAACATTAGCTTGTTTAACCAAGCTGGCCGCCCCACGTGCGTTCAGCCGCAAGGGTCGAGCGTTATCGACCTTACGTGGGGATCGCAAGCTGCTGGTGTCCACTTATCGGATTGGAGGGTGGAAGAGGCTAAGTCCCTTTCGGACCATTCGTATATTTCATTTAAGTATTGTCATGAGGCTACAGGTTTCCGAAACTTGCGCTCGAGAAATAGTGGCTTCCCTAAATATGATGCGAGGGCTGTGGACGATGACATTCTCGCTGCAGCTTTCATATCTTGTGAGTGGTCGCGATCGGTAAACAGTGACAGTGTCGTGCGTGAACTGACTAAGTGAATTAATGATACTCTGGTTAGTGCATGCGATGCGTCTATGCCGAAAGTTAGGAACGCCCGGGACAGGAGACATGCGGTGCCATGGTGTACGCGGGAAATCGCGACCCTGCGAGCTACGGCAACTGCGGCTAAAAGGCGCTACCTAAAGGCCAGACGGGGCGGTGACCCAGATAAGATCAGAACGTGTCTGGAGGCTAGGAGAGAGGCAAAGTGGAACTTGGTTTGGGCTATTAGAAAGACTGAGGCCAGAGCCTGGAAAGACTTTATAGCAACGATTGACGAGGTCCCATGAGACAGGCCCTATAAGTTGGTAATGGGCAAGCTTAGGGCTCGCGTTATTCCAACTACAGAGGCATTGGATCCTCCTCTATTAGCCTAGACCACCACGACACTGTTTCCTGAGGGAAGACGATCCGTGGTTCCGAGTGCTCCCATTGAAGTTCGGGACTCCTGAGGAGATCGAAAGAGCTGCCAAAAAGATCAGCTGCGGAAGAGCTCCGGGGCCAGACAGTTTCCCAGGCTTCGTCGTGAAGGAGACAGCGGTATACTGCAGTCAGGGGCTGGCCGAGTACTGCACGGCTTGCCTGGAAAAGGGCTATCTTCCTACAAGCCTGAAAGAGGGCCAAGCTTGTGCTGATCAAAAAGAGGACAGTCGTGAGGATCGACCTGCCAAGCTCGTATAGACCAATATGTCTTCTGGATGTGGTGGGGAAGTTCTTTGAGAGGGTCATCGTCTCCAGGGTGAGCGAATTTATAGATGATACTGGAAACGTGCTGTCATCAGTACAGCATGGTTTCCGTGCTGGCCGCTCCACTGTTGGAGCTATCTTGGACGTGCGTTGCTATATACAAAAATGCGCGGAAAATCGGCGTGTGAGCATACTAGTATCCCTTGATATCAGTAATGCGTTCAATTCACTCCCCTGGGAGACAATTATAGGCTAACGATTTGCCCGCCTATCTTTTAAATACAGTGAAAGACTACTTGCGTGACCTGCTTCTGCTCTTCATCGAAAGGCAGAGTGTATAAAAGACTGGTGACGTGTGGGATACCGCAGGGCTCGGTCGTAGGACACACTCTTTGGAACATTGCCTATGATGGTGTCCTCCGAGTTCTTCTGCCAGACGGGTCCCGTGTGGTCTGCTATATGGATGAAACTGCCCTAATTTCAGCGGGTCGGGACCAATCACAGGCAATAATAGCTGCGGAACAGGATTTAGAGGTCCTTGTTAGTATGATTGAGAGATTAGGCCTTAAAATAGCGCCGCATAAAACGGAGGTGTAACCGTCACACCAAAGCTTGGCGCCTCCGGCACTCTTTCCATCACGCCTCTGGTAGCGAAACTAATAACTAAAAAAACCGCACGTACGTGAATAACCGCTGCTATTCGCTCTCTTCCGTTTCAACCACCGAGCGAGACACAAGCGTACTCACTAGCAGCGACCAAAGACGTGAACACAAGTTCCTACTTCCTTTTCCTTTTTGAGATACTTCTTAAGTTCGTTATATATTTTGTATAAATCTTTTCTGATGAGTTCTGAGGAGTTTAAAGAAAGAGAGAGAGAATTGAATGAGAGAGAATTGAATGAGAGAGAATTGCATGCGGAGCCGCAGAGAAGACTTGCTCCTAGGAGGCCCCCACCAGACGAAACTTCGTGCAGCCTTGGCGGCGAATGGTTGAGTCCTGAGCGTCGCTTCCCCCTAAAGGAGTGAGTGTAGAATAGTGTTTAATGGGTCTGGCCAGTGCATCATGGGATGAATGGTCAGGCCAAGTGCAAGTGTATTGAATGAATGTACTTCATTAGGGTAAATTACGCCTCCGGAAGGGATAGATCCCAACCGTAGAGTGCGCCTAGGTATGTGTGTGGTTTACGCCTCCGGGGAGGAAACTATACCATTGAGTTGCGTGATGGATGCAAGAGTAGTGAATGGATGTTAATAGTATAAATAATGAAAGCATGGCAAATTCCGGCCGGGCTTACCAGGGAGGGAGCATTAAGGTATGAATGATTGAGCATATCGTGCGTTTCGCCTACCCCCTTCCCTTTGCATGGTAGTAGTTAGTTTCAGGAAAGTTTTTTTTTTTAGTCATTAGGAATCTTACACTCCTCTGGGTATCAGGCCCAGGGGGCCTATGAAGCTTTTTCCTTCGGACGAAAAAAAAAAAAGGGTTGCATCAGGGCTGCGTCAGGGTGAAGTAAAGATATATAAAAAATCCAGAACATCATCGACCAATCTAGACAAAGCCCAGGGAAGGAAATCAACACACACATCATGCCTACTCCAGTCATTCCTGGCACCCGACTCCCATTCCAATTGGAAGAAATCAATGCGGCTTATGAAAGTATATTAGAAGTGCCTATATCTCTCCCATGCCTCTGGCATGGTAAGGCGCGCCTGCACGCATTTCGACAGCCCTTGCGCGCCCTCGCAAAATAATTAACGCATACGCCGCCTATCCTGTTCAGCGCGCAATATAAATTATTCCAACAACGTAAATATCGCCGAACATCCCGCCCGCCTTCGTCGTACTGGCGAACCAAACCGAGCTACGGTTGACTGGTTGTCTCAATCGTCCCTATCATCGAACCTGAGGGGGCACAGGCGCGCAATGTGTCGCTGGCGCAACGAGGTGCTATTCTTGACGGTGACCACTCGCACCAACCCGTCAGGGCCGGGGTGCAACTTGGTGACCCTGCCCAACGGCCATTTTGAGGAAGGGTACCGATCATCCCTTATCAGTACCAGCTGCCCGACTCGGAAGTTCTCGGATGGAGTCCTCCATTTCTCTCGACCCTGTAAATGCGACAAGTACTCGTTCGACTACCGCTTCCAAAAATTATTGCGGACGCGCTGAAGAAGTTAAAATCTATTTAACCGGTTCTCCGGCAAAGTAGATAACTCGGCGTCCTGAATCAAAGCAGACACTCCCTCATTGAGGAAGTGAGAGGGAGTGAGCACTTGCAGATCGTCTGGGTCCGAACTCAGCGGGCCCAATGAACGAGAATTAAGGCAAGCCTCGATTTCCACGAGAACGGTGGAAAGCTCCTCAAAGGTGAGCGTATGTTCCCCAACAACTCTTTTCAAATGGTGCTTGACCGACTTGACACGAGCTTCCCACAACCCACCATGATGCGGGGCATTGGGAGGAATGAAAGTCTAGCTCGTTCCGTCGTTAGAGAGGAGAGATGCAACCCTATGATAAAAGCCCGAAGCCCGGCGGAACATAGCCTTAAGCTCCTTATCGGCCCCTTGAAAATTGGTAGCATTGTCACTATAAAGATTCCGGCAAATACCCCGTCTTCCTACGAACCGACGGTATGCACACAGGAAAAATTCCGACGTTAGGTCGCTAACCAGCTCGAGGTGGATAGCACGAGTAGCGAAGCAGACAAACAAAGCGATGTATCCATTACCGGATCGGTTTCCACGACCCTTTGACATAAGCACTTGTACAGGACCCGCATAATCAAGGCCAGAATTGGCGAAAGCCGCACTCCCTACCACTCGATCCACGGGTAACTCACCCATAAGTTGGTGAGCCAGCTAAGGCTTAGCCCTTTGGCAAGGCATACAGGCTCGAATAACTGATTTGATCAACTGATTTCTGCCTAAGACCCATACTTGCGACATAAAATAACCCAATGTTAAAGCCGGACCCCCATGGAGGCACTGGTGGTGTGCGTGCCGCACAAATAGTCGACTAAGATGCGAGTGTTGAAGCAAGACTGGCGAATGTTTCCGATCAAAAGCTAGATGAGAACGTGTCAACCGCCCTCCCACCCGTAAGAGACCATCCCCCTCACCCACGAAGAAGTTCAATATGTTAAACCGATTACCTTTCAGCAATCTCTTCCCTGCTTTCAAGAGTCCGATCTCTGTCTAAAAAGCGGTTGCCTGGGCTAGGCGAATGATCAGTATTCGTGCGTCGGAAATTTCAGCACTGGTCAGAAAATGAGACTAAGACCCTACCCCTAGTGAGCGGCCGCTCCGCAACCGGACGATGGGCCGCCTGCAATATGCGACAAATCGAAGAAGCTTGATTAAAGAGGAGAACCGAGTCAGGATCTCGGACTCATTCGAGCTGTAGCGGACATTGTTCACTCGAACCGTTTCAATAGAACGTGGCCACTTGACGGGAGGTCTAGCCAGCCATGAAAGGCCGTGCCACCATAGGGCACTCTTGGCTAACTCTACCGGTGCTACTCCTCGCGATGCTAAATCGGCAGGATTCTCCTTGCTCGGGAAATGTGACCATGAGGCCGATGGTAGTTGAGTCTGAATAAGGGAGACACGGTTGGCTACAAAGTTTTCCAGTGGCACGGATGCTTACGAAGCCAACTAAGCACAATCTGGCTATCTGACCAGGCAAAAATTGGGCGTTTCTGTAAGAAATCCAAACTCGTTAGGTGACGGATAAGCTTAACGAGAAGAGCTGCTCCGCAAAGTTCTAAATTAGGAATACTCACAGTCTTTACAGGAGCTACCTTAGATTTTGAAGCTAATAGCGACACCTGAATCTTCCCATCACCCTTATCAATACGCAGATATACCACCGCGGCGTACGCACGCGAAGACGCATCAGAGAAACCATGAATCTGGTAGTAAAAGTTCGAAGTACCACCTAACCAGTGCCTTACGGATAAACTCGGCAAGGTAACCAAACCTTGACAATATTCATACCAACGCTCACGAAGCTCCGACGGTAAGGGTGAGTCCCAATCACACTTCAAAAGCCACATATCTTGCATTAATATTTTGGCAACAACCGCAACCGGGGAGAGCCATCCTAATGGATCGAATAAGCGAGCGATATTTGACAAAACGGATCTTTTGGTGTGGGCGGCAGCCAAGTCTGCTATGCTAGCCGCATCGAACCTAAATTCGTCCTGTTCCGGGACCCATCGAACCAATAACATTTTGACAGTCTGATCACCTTCTATGTGTTTCTCCACGCCCGGTCGTGCAGAATCTGGAAGAACCTCAATAGAATTAGCCGCCCACTTATCTAACTGGATGCCAGCAGAATCTAATAACTAAACCAGTTCATCCCTCTTTCTAACCGCCGTCGGTATGTCATCCGCACCGGCAAAAGTGTCGTCGACATACGTCTCCGACTCTAAACATCGAGACCCCAATGGATACCGCGAACCTTCATCCCGTACCAACTGCGACAGAGTACGAATCGCCAGGTAGGGAGGGAGCGCAAGCTGTGCCATAAGTGACAGTATTTAAACGAAATTCCACCGGTTCCGATGCTGCGTCGGGCGACCAGATAATCCGCTGGTAGTCCTGATGTTCTGGCTCCACTCGAATCTGACGAAACATCTTTACAATGTCAGCCGTGAACGCAACTCGGTACCTACGCCAATTGAGCAAGATTAAAGAAAGATCGCTCTGTAATGGAGGGCCTCTAAATAAAAAGGAATTTAGAGAGTGTCTGTCCCTCGTACGCCGAGAGGCATCTAATACCACCCTTAGTTTCCCCCTGGATTCATCCTGCTGCACCACGGCATGGTGAGGTAAGTACCATGCCTCTCAGCGCAGGACCTCCGACCTCGGGACTCGTGACATGTGGCCTAGCTCTTCGTACACCCTCATGAAGTCACGGTACGCCTGAGCCAATCGTGAATCCCGTGCAAACCTACGGTGCAAACAAGCGAGAGAGCTAAGGGTCATCCGTCTTGACTCCGCGACCACTGAGGAAAGCTCCTGCTTCAGCGGTAGCCGCACCACGTACCGACCTCTCCAATCCCTCCGATGCGTTTCCTGAAAAATTAACTCACATTTCTCCTCCTCTGGTTTCAATCTCTTAGGTGCATCCGACACCTCCTCCAGCTCCCAAAACCGCTGCAAAATGGGATTCAACTCATCCTGAGACGAACAGTGCAAAACCAGCGAAGAAGAGGTAGTCGCTGTCGCCTCCGAACGCCGTGCAGCTCCTCCATCCACCGGTCGGAAGATGATCCACCCAAGCGCCGTATCCTGCGCGACGAGCTGCGACGTCGAGGATCTTCTTAACCCCGGCCGGAGTAATTGGCCGTAAACATCAGCACCTAAATTTACATCTATCCGCTTCGAGACGACAAACTCTGCATCAGCTAACGGAATGTCCTTGAACAGGTCTCCGCCAACCCTGGAAGCATAATTGACAGACGGAAGCAGAGAAGTTAGTTTTGGTAACACCAGAGCGTCTACCTCGACCTGGAAGGTGTTATCGACCGCTGACCGGATAGTAACTCGTCCCCCCGACCGGGCCGTACCCGCGTCTCCTACCCCAAGTCCTGAAAGAGGCACATAAGTACGTCGCATAGGCAATCCGAGTAACTGCGTGATCGTTTCGGAAACAAAGGAAACCTCCGATCCCTGATCCAGAAGCGCTCGTGCCCATGTTTCCTTCCCCTTAGTAAATGCTATACAAACTCGTGCAGTAGCAAGCAGAATACTCCTAACGCTACCCGAGGACGTAGCCGAATGCAAACTCACTGGCGGCGCAACAGTCCCATTAATTCACGAACCTCCAGCAACCGTTCTGGAAACGGGTTTCTGCACTCCTACTCTACTAGTATGCGTGCACAAGGCCCCACGCATACTATCCCCCAACACACACCTCAAGGCGCTCTCCCATGCCTCTGGCATGGTAAGATGGATAATCGACCTAACCAATTCGGACAGGGTTATTACGAAGAAGCCATCGGTTTCCAGTCTGGAGACTGGAAGGCTGATCGAGCTGATCCAGGACTGCACGATCGAGGCCGAGTAGAGGAGAAAGAGGAGATCTCCGGGCAGATGAAGAGCTGCCACATTGGGATCTTGAAGATAGCTAAAGAACTGCAGGCTCGCAATAGGACGAATTGCGGCTTCGATGTCTCTGAAGCGCTTCAGCAGTTGAGAGCGGAGTGCAAAGCCACCAATAACCGGCTGAAGTTCGTCGAAGAGGAGTGCTCACACCTTAAGCGGGAGCTGAAGAGGAAGGACGAGCAACTTGCAAACAACACGGGCAAGAAGGTCGTCAACGATGCTAGTGCCCCAACAAGGGCAGACACAGTAGGCCAGGTCCGATCTCTAGGGGAGGAGAGATTAGCTGCGGCTAGAAGGGAAGATGAGATTGACAACTGGGCGATGGCAAGGATCCTCGTGGAGTTGTCCAAATCAATGAATAAAATTCAGCAGGAGCTGAATGAGATCAAGGGGGGGCAGGGCTCCTATGCCCAAGTCGCAGTCCGGTCTCAGGTTGCTCCCCCGCCGCCTCTGGCCACTGCTCCGGACAGGGGCAACCCAGACGATAGGTTCACGGAGGTCAGGAACAGAAGAACGGATAGGATTGCTCCACCAGCCAGGGGGTCTTTACCAGTGCGGGCGGATGCCGGGAGTGTTAGTCCCGTATTTCGTGCTCGTGCGGAGGGGCGAAACCTTGCAGTAGAGAAGAAAACAAAGAAGAAGAAAAAGAAAAAGAAGAAGAAAAAAATGAAGAAGAACGAGACCAAAGGAAGATACAGGGAGACCGCAGCTGTCTCTCTGACTTACGTGGAGGGGGCTTCTTACCTGGAAGCCCTACGAAAGGTTGAAGCCTGCGTCAAACTGGACGAAATCGGGGCAAAGGGGCTATCTTACAGGCGTGGTCTGACGGGCTCCTTCATATGGCAGGTCCGAGGTAAGGATGCCAACCAGAAAGCAGACAGGGTTGCGCAGGCCATGAGGGGGGTCCTTCCAGAGGCCAAGATTGCAGGGCCTCAGAGGACTAGCCCGATGAGGCTTGTTGGCATATATCCAACTACCACACTTACGGCGGTCAGATGTGGTCTGCAGGAGGTTAGATCGGGGTTCGACCCTAATCTAATTACAATGGGGATCATCCGTTTGGGCAGGGGTGGACTTTACGAGGAAACAGTCGTGGCCCCAACGGCACTATGCCAGGCTGCCGTTGAAAGGGGCAGAATACTAGTAGGGTGGAGTAGAGTACGAGTGCTTGCCGTAAGACCTAGGCCCCTAAGATGCCACAGGTGCTTGGCGAGAGGCCACGTAGCTGCTTCTTGTCATGCGCTGGGTGCTAGGACGGGGGTGTGCTTCAGGTGTGGGGAACCAGGCGTACGTAGCGAAAGACTGTGGGGGCAGACCGAGATGCAAGATATGTGTGGAGGCAGGGCGTTCCCAAACCTCACACAGGGCTGAGTCTTGGGAGTGTCCGCTGGTGCCTCCTCTTAGGGGAAAAGACATTATCTTGGGGGGGGCCGCGAGACGACGAGACACGGTTAGTGCCCCGAGAAGTAACGTTACGGGAAGTGAAAACAACAACTTAGTGACACAAATCAATAGTGTTGTGCCGGGAGTGATTCCGGGTGCAAGCGACAACATGGAGGTTGAGCAGATGGAGTTCTGCTCCTCCATGATGGACCACATCGCTCGGACAAGCGAACCAGGACATTCGGTCCCTTTGTCCTGTATAACCCAGGGCAATGGGGACAGGCCTGTTTAAACTAAGAAACTAAGAAATAGCTAATGCAAATACCGTTATACAAGATAATTTGAGTCAAGCGTGTCGCGCCCAGGACTTATTGGGTCAGCGGATGGCAGAGAAAGGAGCGAGTATTGCTATAGTTTCAGAGCCGTGGTGGGTCCCTCCCGGGGATGAGAAACGGTTCTCATCTCTCTCTCTCTCGATTATTCTCTGCGATTATTGCTGGCAAAGGCGGAGGAACCTGTAGCCTGGTGCGTAGGGGTTTGTTTTTTGTAGCCACTAAGTAGGGGGACTCGCTGGTAGTTACCGTCTACTTTCCCCCCCAGCGAGAATATTAATAATTTCTGTAGACTCCTTGATGAGCTCGAATAGCTCTTAGGAACATTTCCCGCTCTTCCAGCGCTGGTTGCCGGGGACTTCAATGCCCGGTTCCCTAGATGAGACCCGGAAGGCAGAAGCAACCTAAGGGGTGAGTTGCTCTGTATGTGGGCCAATAGGTTGAACCTAAGCCTGGGCAACCAGGTTGGCCACCCCACGTGCTTTCGGCCGCAAGGGTCGAGCGTTGTAGATCTTACGTGGGGATCTCCGGCAGCTATCGTCCGCTTATCGGATTGGAGAGTGGATGAAGCCGAGTCCCTTTCGGACCACTTGTATATAGTGTTTAAATACAAGCACGGGGCTGCAGGCTTCCGAAGCCTTCGCTCGAGGAAAAAAATTTTCCCTAGATGGGACACGAGGGCTGTGGATGAGGATAGACTCGCCGCAGCCCTCGTGTCCGGGAACTGGACACGTGACCTTGGTGCCAGTCTGGAAGACAGAGTGAAGTGGTTAAACGACTCTTTGTTTAGTGCGTGTGACACGGCTATGCCGAGGGTGAGATCCTCTGTGAGCGGGGGACGCGCGGTGGCATGGTGGTCGCCGGAAGTTGCGGTCCTGCGCAGGGAGGCCATGGCGGCAAGAAGGCGGTTCCAGAGGGCCAAACGTGGCGGGGATCAGGCCAGGATCCGGGATTGCCTGGAGAACAGGAGAGAGACGAGGAGGAATCTTGTCCGTGCTATCAGGAGGGCCAAGGCTTCGGCCTGGAGGGACTTCCTCAATACCATCGAGGAAGATCCCTGGGGGAGGCCATACAAGCTTGTCATGAACAAGCTTAGAGCTCGTGGTCTCCCCCCCCTTACTGAGGCACTGGATCTTCCTATCGTGGAGCGGGTTGTGAGGACGTTGTTTCCGGAGGGCGGACGGCCTGTTGCCCCAAACGTCAACGCGGGAGGTCTGGAGGGAATTACTGTCACCGCTGAGGAAGTAGGCAGAGCTGCTCGAAGGATTGGCCTCGGGAGGGCACCGGGTCCTGACGGGATTCCTGGCCTGGTGGTAAAAAGGGCGGCGATCAACTGCGGCCGAGGAATGGCGGAGTGTTATACCACGCTGCTAAGAAGAGGAGTCTTCCCGCGTGTGTGGAAGAGGGCCAGGTTAGTGCTAGTCAGGAAACGATTTGATAAAGACGACACGCCTAACTCGTTCAGGCCGATCTGCTTGCTCGACGAGGTGGGGAAGCTCTTCGAGAGAATAGTGGTTTCCAGGGTGAGTGAGTTCGTGGAAACGGAGAACATACTGTCTCCGAGACAACATGGCTTTCGTGTGGGGTGTTCGACAATTAGAGCCATTGAAGAAGTGAAAAACTATATACAGGAGTGCGTGGGTGGTGGTCGAGTGGGCATTCTTGTCTCACTCGACATTAGCAATGCGTTCAACTCGCTCCCCTGGGAAGTAGTTATAACGTCTATGGAGAGTAGTGGCTTCCCCACCTATATCGTTAACATTGTAAAGGATTATTTTAGGGACCGGCTCCTGTCCTTCATTGGAAGACAGGGCCGGCTTCATAATGTTAGTGTTACGTGTGGGGTCCCACAGGGCTCTGTCCTGGGCCCCACACTGTGGAACATCGCCTACGATCGGGTCCTCCGGGTCCCGCTGCCGGGGGGGTCTCGTGTTGTTTGCTATGCAGACGACACGGCCCTCCTTTCAGCGGGGCGGGAACTATCTAGTGCGATGTTAGCGGCTGAAAGGGACCTCGAGGTCCTTGTGAATGAGATCGAGGGTTTGGGCCTTAAAGTGGCACCGCATAAAACGGAGGCAATGGCCTTCCCTGCCTCTGCTTTCCGCAGACGCAGGATTGCTCCCCCCCCCTGTGATCAGACTCAGGGGGGTTTGTATTGAAGTGAAGCCCAGCGTCAAATACCTGGGCATAGTATTAGACGCAAACATGTCGTTTAGGCCCCACTTCGAGGCCATAATACCGAAAGTGCAGGGGATCCTTCGGTCAATTGGGAAGATACTTCCGAACCTCCACGGACCGAGGGAAAAGAAGCGACGCCTCTACAGCAGCGTGATCCACTCCGTGCTCCTTTATGGTGCTCCGGTGTGGTGGCGCGCTGTTGTGGATGATCAGAGGGTCAGGCGGGCTGTTCGGGCCCTGCAGAGAAGGGTAGCAATCAGGGTGTGCTGCGCGTATAGAACGGTTTCCTTCCATGCGGCAATGATGGTCGCGGGGATTATTCCCCTCGATCATCTAGCGCCACAGCTGGCGGAGGTATACGCAGCGGTCCGGGAAGCGGAGGATCCCGTTTCCCCTAGGACAAGGGCCGTGCTGGGCGCTATTGCCAAGAGGAGGGCAATTGCCGCATGGAAGGAGGAAGAAGAAAACCTCGTTGGAGCAATCGGAGCAACGGGGGTGCGCGTGAGAGCTGCCATCGCTTCCAGGTTGGAGGAGTGGGTTGGAAGGCCGTTTTCGTTGGAAACGACCTTCCACACCACTCAGCTGATGACTGGCCATGGCTGCTTTCCCGCGTATCTACACGGTATTAGACGAACGGATTCCCCGCAGTGCTTTCACTGCGGCGCGGAAGTTGATGATGCCGAGCACACCCTGGTTGAGTGCCCTGCATGGACGGATGCGAGAGCCTCCTTGGTCAGGGAGTTAAGGGGGGTGCGACTCACTCTCCCCGGGATAGTCGGGCGATCCCTGGATACCCCGGGGGCGTGGGCTGCATTCCAGTCCTTCTCAGGACTAGTCATGAAGGCCAAGGAGGATGCGGAGCGAGAGAGAGAGAGAGAACGGCTCCATAGGAGAAGAATGCGTGCGCGGCCGCGTAGGAGACTAGCTCCTAGGCGGCCCCCCCGGGCGAGGCTCCGGGCAGCTTTGGCGGCGCCTGGCCCGATCTAGTGCGTCGCTTCCCCCTAGGAAGAAGAATGAGCATGCGGATGCATGGGTTGCGTGAACCCGGCCATTGCATCATTGGATGGGTATTCGGGTTTGTACATACCATTGTAATATAAGTAGAGTAAGTTGCGCATCCGGAAGACCGTTGAGGCGCAGTAGTTAGTATTAAGGTGTGAGTGTGTCGAATGAATGGGTAGAGCACGGCAAAAAACCGGCCGGCTCTTCGGGATGGGAGAATAGGTGTTGTTTTGCGACATATATCGCGGGTCCGCCTCTCCCATCCTAGGTATGGAAGAATGCATCAGGGGGTTTTTTAGTCGGTAAAAATCCGACACTCCCTTGGGTACCGGGCCCAAGGGGCCTTTTGAAGGTTTTTCCCCCTGACGAAAAAAAAAAAAAAAAAAAAAAAAGGGTTGCGTCAGGGTTGCGTCAGGGTCCCCCCCGTGGGTAGGGGGTAGTAGAATACTCCCACAGTATTCCCTGCTTGTCGTAAGAGGCGACTAAAAGGGATGGTATGAATGGTGTGTGATTGCTCTCAGTGTGGCTATTTCTATCTTTAATTCTTTCTATCCCCTCTTTTCTTCTCTTTTCTTCTCTCTTACTTCCTTCCTTTCCTTTCCTTTCTGCTGGCTTGTGCCGCTTAAAATTTAAAAATATGAAGAGTACAAAGCCAGAGAAAAACCTGTGTGGAGGGATCCACACACCGGCGGTGTCAGGTGGTGGTAGAGCAGGCCACCCACCGTCGTCATCATGCGACTGCTATGAGTCTGGGGTAGGCGACCCAGCCCTGACTCTGGATAGAGCTATGGGAAGTTGTTCACGGGTAGGCGACCTGGCCCGTGAACTGACGAATGCATCAGGAAGAAGGGGGTGCTCCTCGGAGGAGGGGCTGAAATGCACAGTCAGGTGCATAGAGAACGTGGGCATGTCAAACTTACCGGTCAGGACACATAAAAGAGCGAGGCCGATTGCCTACTCTTCATCGTCGGAGGAGGAGGTCATCGACCTAACTGGGATGGAAGGCATCACCACGGAGGGATCGTCGGTCTCCAATTTGGAGACTGGCAGGATCATCGAAAAAATTCTGGATGACGTTCTGGAGGCCGAGGTCAAGAGAAAGACCTGCGGCAACATCAAAGGCGAAATATCCGGGAAAATGAAGAGTTGCCATTTGGACATCATCGAGATGGCCAGGGAGTTGCAGGCCCGTAACAGGATGAGCTGCGCCCCTGAGATTCGGGAATCCCTCGAGCAGCTTCGGGCTGAGGCAAAGGCGAATAGCTGCAGACTGAAGCAGGTGGAGGACGAATGTGCGCGCCTTAGACGGGAGGTACGGCGCAAGGACGCACTCCTTGAGAAGATGTCAAAGAAGGACAGTGGCAGTGCGATTGCCCCAACTAAGGTGGCTCCAGTAGGCCAGTCTGAGAGACTGGCCGCTGCTAGAAAGGGGGAGGAATCGGACGGCGGGGTAACGACGCGGATCCTTTCCGAATTGTCGAAGGCTGTAATAGCCATACAACAAGAACTGAGTGAGTTGAAGGGGGGACGGGGCTCTTACGCCCAGGTTGCAGCCCGGCCGCGGACTGCTCCTTTGCCACCGACGCCGGCACCTTTGGCCTCGGTCCCGGTTAGGGACGGATTCGTCGAGGTAAGGAGAAGAAGAAATGGGTCTGCTGCGACCGCTGCGGGACCCTTACCGGTTCGGGCGGATGCCGGGAGGGTTGCCCCCACCGCTTCTCGTGCGGGGGTGCGGGACTCTGCTGTGGCAAACGACCAAGGACGAAAAAAGAAGAATAAGAAGAAGAAGAATAAGAGGAACAGGGTTAGGGAGACGGCTGCTGTGTCCCTGACTTGCGAAGGGGGAGCCTCCTATCTGGAAGCACTACAGAAGATAGAAAGGAATATAAAATTGGATGATATTGGAGTCAACGGACTCTCGTATAGGAGGGGCCTTACAGGCTCCTTCATTTGGCAGGTCCGTGGAAAGGATGCCAATGAAAAGGCAGATAAGATTGCGGAGGCGATGAGGGGGGTCCTCCCTGGGGCCAAAATTGCAAGGCCCCAGAGAACTTCCCCCATCAGGTTAGTGGGGCTTTACCCCACTACCACCCTGACTGCTATCAGGTGTGCGCTATTGGAGGGGAAGTCGGGCATCGACCCGAACTTGATTAGTATGGGGGATGTCCGGCCTGGCAGGGGTGGTCAGTACGAGGCTACAATCGTGGCCCCGACAGCTCTATGTCAGGCGGCCATAGCCAAAGGAACGATACTAGTGGGGTGGGGGAAGGTCCGGGTCTTTCCGGTAAGACCTAGACCCCTAAGGTGCCATAGGTGCCTGGCCAGGGGCCACGTGGCGGCCTTCTGCCCGGCACCTACTGCCAGGATGGAGGTTTGTTTCCGGTGCGGGGAGCCTGGACACATTGCTAAGGAATGTACGGATAAACCTAAGTGCCCGGTTTGCGCGGGGGCGGGGCGTTCACAGGTCTCGCATAGGGCGGGATCTTGGGAGTGTCCCCTTGTACCGCCTGTCAGGGGCAGGGACGTTATCCTTAGTGTGGCCGCGAGTGATCGGGTAAAGCCGAGACAAGACAACGACAGTGAAGTGAGAAGTGCGGGACTAAGTGCTGACAATAATATGGAGGTGAAGCAGGCGGACCCTGCCCCTCCATGCAGCTTAAGATCGATAATAGACTAATATGGCGGTGGTCCAGATCAACCTCAACCACGCGCGTAGGGCCCAGGACTTGCTGGGCCAGCGAATGAGGGAGGTTGAGGCGGACATCGCCATAGTATCGGAGCCTTGGTGGGTCCCCCCTGGGGATGAGAAATGGCTCTCATCCCTGGGGGGGTCGCCCCTTGCTGCGATCGTGAGCAAAGGCGGAGGAACCTGTAGCCTGGTGCGCAGGGGTTTGTTTTTTGTGGCCGCTAAATGGGGGGACTCGCTGGTAGTTTCTGCCTACTTTCCCCCCAGCGAGGATATTAGTAAGTTTTGTGGGCTCCTTGATGAGCTCGAAGAGCTCTTAGGAAAATTTCCTGCTCTTCCAGCGTTGGTTGCCGGAGACTTCAACGCCCGGTTCCCTAGATGGGATCCGGAAGGCAGAAGCAACCTAAGGGGTGAGTTGCTCTGTATGTGGGCCAATAGGTTGAACCTAAGCCTGGGCACCCAGGTTGGCCACCCCACGTGCGTTCGGCCGCAAGGGTCGAGCGTTGTAGATGTTACGTGGGGATCTCCGGCAGCTATCGTCCGCTTATCGGATTGGAGAGAGGATGAGGCTGAGTCCCTTTCGGACCATTTGTATATAATATTTAAGTATAGGCACGAGGCTGCAGGCTTCCGAAGCCTTTGCTCCAGGTATAGAATCTTCCCTGGGTGGGATGCGAGGGCTGTGGACGAGGATAGGCTCGCTGCAGCCCTCGTATCCGGGGACTGGACACGGGACAATGGTGCCAGTGTGGGGGATTCTATTAAGTGGTTGAACGATACTTTAGTGAGTGCGTGTGGCATCTCAATGCCAAAGTTGAAAACATCTGTGAACTGTAGTCGTTCCGTGTCGTGGTGGTCGCCGGAGATCGCGGCGCTGAGAAGGGCAGCCATGGTTGCTAGAAGACGGTACTTGAGGGCCAGGCGCAGCAGCGACCCTGCCAGGATCAGGGATTCCCTAGAGGATAGGAGGGAGACCAGGAGGAGACTGGTCCGTGCCATCAGAAGGGCCAAGGCTTCGGCCTGGAGGGACTTCCTCACTACCATCGAGGAAGATCCCTGGGGGAGACCATACAAGCTCGTCATGAACAAGCTTAGGGCTTGCGGTGTCCCCCCCCTTACTGAGGCACTGGACCCCTCTCTCCTGATACGAATCGTTACTACTCTATTTCCAGGGGACGGATGACCAGTATCCCCAAACGTTGGTGTAGATGACCTGGCGGAGATTGCAGTTTCCACGGAGGTGGTGCGCCGGGGTGCTGCGAGGATTGGCCTTGGGAGAGCGCCGGGCCCTGACGGGGTTCCGGGCCTTGTTGTGAAGAGGGCTGCCGAATTCTGCAGCAAAGGACTGGTTGACTGCTTCTCGGGCCTACTGAGAGCTGGTATATTTCCGCAGGAGTGGAAGAGGGCTAGGTTGGTCCTCTTCAGGAAAAAACTTGACTGCAACGATGCGCCCAGCACATTCAGACCGATTTGTCTACTGGACGAGGTGGGGAAGCTATTCGAGAGAGTAATAGTCTCCAGGGTGAGCGAGTTCGTAGAACTAGGAAGTGTGCTTTCGCCGCGTCAGCATGGCTTCAGGGTGGGTCACTACCATCGGGGCTGTCGGCGAGGTGGGAGACTATATACAGGAGTGCGTGAGTGGTGGACAGATGGGCGTCCTAGTGTCGTTGGACGTCGCCAACGCGTTTAACTCGCTCCCCTGGTGAACTGTGATAGAGGCTATGGAGGGAAGTGGCTTTCCCACCTACCTTGTAAATATTATTAGGGATTATTTTCGAGATCGGCCCCTGTCCTTCATTGGAAGGCAGGGCGACGTTGTAAATGTAAGAATGACGTGTAGGGTCCCGCAGGGCTCTGTCCTGGGCCCTACACTTTAGAACATCGCCTACGATCGCAAAGGAGACTAGCTCCTAGGCGGGCCCCAAGGGCGAGGCTCCGGGCAGCTTTGGCGGCGCCTGGCCTTGTCTAGCGCGTCGCTTCCCCTGAGATGATTGAGCATGCAGATGCATGGGATGCGTGAACCCGACCAGTGCATCTTATGATGGATGGTCGGGTTTGTATATATATATATATATATAAGTAGAGTAAGTTGCGCCTCCGGAAGACCGTTGAGGCTCAGTAGTTAGTCTATAAGGTATGAGTGTTGTTTTGTGTGAATGAAGAGAGCATGGAAAAACACCGGCCAGGCTCATCGGGATGGGAGATCATGGGATCAAGATGCTTGGTGGTAGTAGGACAGGCCACCCGCCGTCGTCATCCAGCGACTGTCATGAGTCTGTGGTAGGCAACCCGGCCCAGACTCTGGTTACTGCCTCAGGAAGGTGTTCGCAGGAAGGTGACCTGGCCTGCGGATTGACTATTGCGCCAGGAAAAGAGGTTGAGTTAGAGGGATGGCAGCGAGAAGCCAGGGCCCTGGAGGAATTGCGGCTCTCGGACTCGGACCTGCCGATCGGGACCAGGAGGAACAAGAGGATGAGGCGTATCATCCCGTCGTCGGAGGAGGACGACTGCCTCATCATCGAACCGGAGGCGGTGAGCAGGAGCGGATGCAACACCCTGCTGCTATCATCGCTGGAAGCAGGAAGGCTCCCGGACAGGCTTAGGGAACACCTAAGGGGACTGGAGACCCAGAGAGCGCGGTGCTTTAATCTCAAAGGAGAGGTTTCGGGCAAGATGAAGCGTCTCATCAAGGAGGCGCTCACCGTTACCGACGAAGTGGAGGAAAGGCTAAACAGGCAGTCAGGCTCCCCGTTCTCAAGGGCTGAAGCGGTCATTCAGCTGAGAACGGAAGCAAAAATTCGCGATGAGAAGATTCGCGAAATGGAGAAAGAGATCGCTAGGCTCAATAAGGAGCTCAAGAAGCGCGAGGCTCCAACACCAAGCCAAGGAGTTAAGACGGTTGCTGCCCCCAGTCAGGGGAATTAGGTGCTGCCCACGGGAGGTAAAACCACCCCAGCCCTGGAGAAGAGGCTGGAAGACGCAAGGTCCGGCGACAGCGTAGGGAGCATTATGGCCATTCTAAGAGAGGTTAATAAGAGCATTGAGGCTCTACAGCGAACTCAAGCAGAGCTGTGGAGCGCCTTCAATGGCACCTGCGGGCCCCCCCAGCGAGGGACAAACGTGGTCGGGAAGACCGCGGAGGGAAGAAATAGGAGTGCTCCAGTTCCGGGGACTTCGAGGGCTCCCGCCACAAGGATACTTGCCGTGAGTGCTGCTGCCCCCTCGCAGGACGGATTCATCGAGGTGGTGAGGAAGAGGAAACGCCGCCTGCAGCTGCAGATGGAGCCAGCCGACGGACATAAGAAGAAAACCACCCCGGGAGAACGCGCGAGAGGGGTGCAAAATCCGAACAAGGGAGAGAGAAGTGCCACAGGAAGTGGCACTTCCCAGAAGGAGAAAAAGAAAAAGAAGAAGAAGAAGAGCCGCAGCGGTGGAACCAGGGAAACTGCGGCGGTCTCGTTAGCGTGCAACGAAACGGTATCGTACCGTGATGTTCTCGCCAAGGCCAGAGAGAGCATCAGCCTCAGTGAAATTGGAGTGGAAACCATGACAATGAGGAGGGGTCTCACGGGAGCCTTCATCTTCAGTGTCAGGAGTAAGGAGGCCGCTGCGAATGCATACCGTGTGGCCGAAGCCCTGAAGAGGACGGTACCGGAGACCAAGGTCGCTCGGCCACAGAGAATGGGGTCCTTCAGGCTAGTGGGCATCGACCAAAGTCTGAATGTGACCATTGTGAGGAACGCTCTCCTCACAATAAAAAGAAACATTGACCCGAATAAGATCTGGGTTGGTGAAATTAGGGCGGGCAGGGGACGCCTCTGGGAAACGGTAGTCTCTGCCCCGGTGGAGATAGCACAGGCTGCCATCGCCAAAGGAAAGGTTGACTTCGGGCTATATCGGGCAAGAGTCGAACTCCGGCAAAGACCACTGCGGTGCCACCGGTACCTTGCCAGATGGCACGTCGCTGTGTGCTGCCCGAGCTCGACCTCCCGGGCAAACCTTTGCCACCAATGTGGTCAACTGGGCCACATCGCGAAGGCCTGCAGGAACAGGGTGGAGTGCCCGGTATGCAGGGACGCCGGGCATAGGAACCGGAACCATCGCGCGGGGACTTGGGAATGTCCGGCGGTCCATCCGCGGAAAACGACAATCGAGACACACGCAACCGCGAGTGCTAGTGAGGCCCGGGTGCTTAGTGTCGTGATGGGGAGTGCAAGTAGGGGGGAGGATGCGGGAATGCATGAATTGACCTGCCTATTCCCACAAGTGCCGCGAGTGATGTTACAATTTTGCAAAGCAAGGGCTGCGAAATGGACAGGCGTCTGGAGCCTGCAGCTGGAGCGAGGGTCGGTGAAGTGAACACTAACAATGCCCCCCAGTGAAGAGTGCGTGCAGGTGAACCTGAACAACGCACGCGGTGCGCAGGACCTGCTGATACAGCGTATGCGCGAGTGTGGGGCGGGGATCGCGGTTATCGCAGAGCCGTGGTGGGTGCCTCCCGGGGACGAGAAATGAGTCTCGTCCCTGGGGGGGACTCCGCTATCTGCGGTACTGGTGGGCGAAAGCGGAAGACCCTGTAGTCTGGTGCTCAGAGGTAGATTCTTTGTGGCCGTTAAGTGGGGGGACTCGCTGGTGATTGCTGTCTACTTTCCCCCCAGCGAGGTAATCAGTGAATTTTGTAGACTCCTAGACGAGCTCGAAGAGCTCTTGGGAAGATTCCCTATCTCTCTAGTGCTGGTGGCTGGCGACTTCAACGCCCGGCCCCGTAGATGGAACCCGGGGGGTAGAGGCAATCTAAGAGGAGAGTTGCTTTCTACCTGGGCCAATCGGTTGAACTTGCACCTCTTCAACCGTATCGGTTATCCCACGTGCATTCGGCCGTAAGGGTCGAGCGTTATCGACCTCACGTGGGGCTCGTCGGCTGCTAGTATCCGCCTATCGGTATGGAGGGTAGATTAGGTAGAGTCCCTTTCGGACCATGCCTATATTACGTTCAAGTATTGCCACGAGACTACAGGGCCTGAAGCTTGAGCCTACCTGCCAAGACTTTCCCCCAATGGAATGCGAGGGCTGCGGACGAGGACATGCTCGCCGCTGCCCTCATATCGGGTGACTGGACTCGTCCTAGTGGTGTGTGCAGTGCACGAGTGGAGTAAGGAGTTATTTGTCGGACCGTTTATTACTGCTTGTCGGTAGGCAGGGACAATTAGTGGAGAGACGGGTGTCGTACGGGGTCCCGCAGGGTTCGGTGCTGGGACCAACACTGTGGAACATCGCCTATGAATGTGTCCTCAGTGCTCCGATGCCGGGGGGGTTCCCGAGTCGTCTGTTATGCAGACGATACGGCCCTCCTGTCAGTGGGGCGGGACCTGTCGGAGGCGATCGCGAACGCGGAGCGGGATCTCGAGGTGATCGTGAGTGCGATTGAGGAGCTTGGCCTCGAGGTGGCGCCCCACAAGACGGAGGCAATGGCCTTCCCTGCCTCTGCCCTCCGCAGACGCAGGAATGTTCCAGCCCCTGCCATTAGGGTTAGGGGGACTCGGGTTGGTATAGGGCCCAGAGTGAAGTACCTGGGCGTGATACTTGATTCGGATCTTACTGGGTGCGTTCCACTAAGCGCTCACAACGATCAAAATGCTCCTTTAGTCGTTCCACATAACGACCGCGGTCGTTGTAGTCGCGGCGAAAACGTCACTCATGACGTCATTACTAACGCTCACGCGAAGCTCACGACGACCCATCTGAAAACGTGGGTCGTAGTGGGCGTTGAGAAAATTAGCGGTTTTTTCGAAACTGACAACATTAAAAATGGCGACCGTTGAAACTGACATTATATAATGCGGAAAGAGATATTTTAGTAGATGTGAATGTTTCTGCAGCGGATGCTCAACGTGCCTCCACAGGTAAATATAATTATATGAAATAAGTTTAAAAAAATTAATTACAGCTTATAATCAATACAAATATATGCATTTTTTCTTGAGTACCAACAACATAACCTATTGTTATGAATGAAAACTAAGTTAGCTGACATTTAGAAATTTTTGATTTTTTTTATTGAAAAAATTATGACAAGTATTCAAAATTTCTTTCATGAAAATTTTATTTTTATTATAGATACAGTATTTGCGACGCAACTTTTGAACAAATGTTTAAATAAACAACTGCAAACATCAACGTCTGCTGATATTGCTGATGACAACGTTCAATTAACTGATGAAAGCACTGATACTTTTATTGATGAAGAATTTCTCAGTACAGGGGATACTGCTTATTCCAACTTCGAAACTCAAGACAGTGAAGGTATTCATAAACAATTATCAGGCGTATAATTATCTTAATTATTATATATAGTATGTGACGGAGTTAATTAATTTTGTAATTGCATTTGTTCACATTTCACCTTCTTCATACAGGTGGAGTACACCTTGTGTGTTGTTATTATTACAGTCCTATAGGTCAATGGAAAAAGACTTTAATAGCGGAAAAATATCTCAAAAGAAAATTTGGGAAAAAGTTGCCGAATAGTTAAAGGTAAAAGGACATAATGTGACTGGACCACAATGTTCTTCTAAGCTACGAAGCTTAAAAAAGTCTTACAAATCTATCAAAGATCATAATAGTAAATTGGGAAATGACAGAAGGACTTGGCAATTTTTTGACGTTTGTATAAATTCTATATTATTTTTCTTAACTTTAACATTAAACGAATTTTTTTATAATAATATAGACAATATTTTTCTAAAATAATCGTAATGTATCATAAATTTTTATCAGATAATGGAAGAAATTTTTTCGATAAAAGCTTGGTGTGATCCAGTGGCCATTGCATCTTCTACAGGTCTATCAAAAAAACAATTAGAAAGCAATGATAGTATGGGAGGATCTGATAGCGGATGTTCAATAAGTAAGTTAACTCCGTCTGAAAACTTTATTTCACTAAAGTATCGTAAAAAATGGAATTTAATTTCAGAATCAAAGAGAACACCAATTGCCACTTTACTAGGAAAGAGGCTCAAGCAAAAAGAAGAACATGAACTACAAAAAAGTAAAAGACATAAAGAGCGAATGGAGATGGATGAAAAACTCCTCAACGTTTTAGAAAAGTTAGCTAATAAATAGTGAAATATTTAAGTATTCTTTAAAAATAAGTTTTAATAATTTTAAATTTTATAGAAAAAAGTGTTTAACTATTAAATTCTACGTACAATTTAGCTTATAATCTTTTTATAATAGTTTAGTATTTTTTTAAATAAACCAGCAAGTGCATTTCATGTTTTTATAATTAATAAAGTTTAATTTTTAGGAATTTTGATTTTGTACAATTCTTGTAGTATATTACATGTGTGTGTTATTATATATGATCTAATAATATGTTTAATTTTTTTATTAGCTTGAGATTATAGTATTTACAAATAGTTTAGAAATTTCGAAATTTTCATATTCAGTGAAAGTATTTTTTTTCTTTGATAATTTTCAACTGCTAAATAAATTTACATTAGATTCCCATGATTCAAAGTGATAAGTAATTATTATCAAGACTGAAAACATAGTTAACAATTAATCATCATAATTATTTCAAAGAATTCATAATAACATATCTTTTCAAAATTCCTGCATTACGTCTAATTTCGCGTAAATTGTTACCAGTATTTTCGTTATTAGGGTCGGGTATAGTGATAACACTTATTTCATCATCTCGTAAAGTACAAATATTATGAATTACGCAACACGCAACGATATACTCTGCCATTAAATCTACTCTAGTCATTGGGAGACAATGTAATAAGCTCCTCATTCGTCCTTTCAATAATCCGATGCATATTTCAACAGTAACCCGAGCAGCTGATTGACGATAATTGTATTTTTTCTGTTTCTCACTTAAATGTCCATTATCTCGATAAGGAATGAGTAAGTGCTGATGTATTTCATAAGCAGAATCGCCCAGAATATGACTGTCTTCAGGGAATGCATCATCATCGTTCAAGTAATCTGCAACTTCTGACAAACGAAAAACTCGTTGATCATGAACAGACCCTGGATTTCCAGCATAACAATGAGTTATCAGAGCTTTGTGGTCACATACCAACTACAAAAAAAATTTAACTCTTTGAAAATCTATTTTAATTATATACCAAAATTAATATACTTAAATATAACAGTTATTAAATACTTGTAGCTGAATAGAATGGAATCCTTTCCGATTGATATAATCTACTGGATTCTGTTTTGGCGCATTTATACGAATGTGAGTTTCATCGATGGCTCCTATTGTTTTAGGAAAACCACTTGCTCTCTCAAATCCGCGCATTACTTCAATAGCATGATCCCCCCCCCCCGTAGGTCATTGTATAAATCTTGAGGCTCTTTTAAATAAAGCATGACAAACTCGACGTACAGCCCTTACGTTGCTCATCCTACGTTAAATCTGTCACAGACGGACCTACCATAAAATTGAAAAGCAAAAGTTTAGTCACATACTTCTGAACTGTGCTACATTCGACAGAATAGTTTATTTCTAAAATTATGAGACCTGTAAGAATCTGTTGTAGCCATTTCCCAAAGGGCTATCATCAATTGATGATGGGAAGGAATCGTAGGACATCCAGGAACATGCCGAACTAAATCTTCTTGTATTAATTCATGTAAATAATTAAATGTATTTCTTGAAAGTCTAGAAAAAATAACAAAGATTTACATAAGATAAATTTCCATAATCTACAATGTTATAGGTATGCGATAGATAATCATTTACCAGAAATGACTTTTGAATTCATCATCTAAGTAACGATAAACAACGTTTTCGTAATCAATAATACGGGGTCGAAGTTTTCTTTTTTCATGATCATATTTTTGTAAAATTGTAGACCATTCTTCATCTGAACTGGATGAACTACTACTTTCTGAAGCATTATTACGGCGCATCACCAAATATCCAACGGTTGCCGCCAAAGACATTTTTAATAATATTTGAACGTAAGTTAATTAAATACACCATTAATTATCAATTTTTTCAATACGGATCAATGTAATCAGTAATTATTTAAGTTTATTTTGAAGGATTACAGATTAAATCTTAACCTCTTTAATCTTTTACTTTCTTTTCACTACCTCGCCATTTGTATTATGACCTCCACGCTCAAAACGCACCATAGTCCATTCCACTTGAATTTACGACAGTAACACTCGTAGGTAAGTGGAACGGGAAAAACTGTGGTCGTGAGCGTGATCGTTGTGAGCGCTTAGTGGAACGCACCCTTAATGGCTCTTTTATCTGGCAGGTCCGCGGGAGAGAAGCTGAAGCGAAGGCCGAAAAGTTAGTGAAGGCGCTGAGGCGTGCGGTGCCGGAGGCCAAGATCCTGCGACCCCAGCGGACTAGCTCCATTAGGCTTGTAGGTCTGGAACCAGCGGCTCCAAATACGTCAATTAGGTGTGCCCTCCTTCAGGTCAAGCTGGGAGTCGACCCTAACAGCATCAAGGTTGGGAGCATGCGACTCGGCAGGGGACGGCTTGGGGAGGCCCCTACGGAGATATGCCTTGCCGCCCTCGATAGAAGAAGGGTGTTGGTCAACTTCACCTGGGCTCGTTGTTTGGCAAGGGGGCATATTGCGGCCAGGTGCCCTGCTCCGACTGCCAGGACAGGAGTCTGCTTCTTATGATGAGAGTCCGACCACATCGCCAAAGCGTACAATAGCAAGCCTAGGTGCCCGATTTGCACCGAGGCCGGACGGAAACAGACGGGGCACAGAGCGGATTCGTGGAAGTGCCCAGCGGTGCCTCCAATAAAAAGAGTGGACAAGGCGTTCAGAGGAGCTCAGGACCTGCCTAGTGTTGGGCCTGGTCCTTCTCCGAACGTTAGTATCATAAATGACGAAACAATAACGAAAACTGTGCGTGTAGTTACTCCTGAGACAGTGACGGTTGAGAGTGAGGAGTGCGACATGGAGGTAGAACAAAGGTATTCCTGCACCTCCAAGTGTGAACAAGAGCCTGTGATCTCGCTGTCCTGTATATTGTAAGGCAGTGAGGTTGCATAGGGTGCGATAGGTAATCTGTAGTATAATTGCTTCGGTCATCCTGCAGGTTAACCTGAATCACGCTCGTCGCGCCAAGGACGTCCTGGCGCAACGAATGGTAGAGAGACAGGTGCGAGGCGTCGCTATCATCTCGGAACCGTGGTGGGTCTTTCCCAGGGACGAGATATGGTTCTCGTCCCTTGGGGGGACCCCCTCTCCTCGATGTTAGTGGATAGAAGTGAAAGACCCTGTAGCCTGGTGCGTCGGGTTTCTTTCTTTGTAGCCGTTAAGTGGAGGGACTCGCTGGTAGTTTCCGTCTACTTTCCTCCCAGCGAGAACATCGATATGTTTTGCAGACACCTTGATGAGCTCGAACAGCAACATGATCGCCGATCTCGATCCGCCCAGCGATCATGCAGGCGGAGTTACATACAGTCGTTTTTAGAGCGTTAATACCACATTTAGTTGTGACGTTTCTGTTAATTCTTTTCGTCTGAATTTTTCCTTATTATTGGTTTATCAAGTCGAAATGGCTGGAATGAGAGATACTTATCCTACTGGAGCTCCAGTAAAGAATCGCAATCAGAGACGGATGTTTGAATACAACACCTGCAAGGCAGGAGAGAACGGTGACTGGAACGATATAGTTGCAGTCGAGCGTTTCGCGCAGGATCCACCACGCCAAAGCCTAGGAAGCCTAGCGCTAGATCGAAGGCCTGGAAAGCGAAGCAAAAAGCTAGACCACCACCACTCCAAGACCCTGATGAGAAACGTGAGAGGCCGCAAATCCGTAAGGCTGCGACAGAAAATCTTCTGGACGAACCTTTGTGGAGCGTTGAATCTTACACCGGAACACAACCCCTCAGACAGACAAACCAGCACAATCTGGATTTTTCGACGTTTCCGTTACTGTGTGAGAGGACATATAACAATCTGGAAACCATCAATCCGCGTCTCCGTAGAGAGATGCCCTTTTGTATGTTCCAACACCTAATGACGAGAACATTTATTTTTATTGTAATATATTTTATGTAGATTGAAAATTATTATCTATGAAATACACAAAAAAAAAATAATTTTCGACTATGTATTTATCAAAATTATATTGAAGTGTATAAGTTTACAATTAAAATCATCGATATTAATTAAATTCTTTTTAGATGTGTGTGTGTGTGTGTGCATTCCTCGTTATATGCATGTGAAAAGGATAATCATTGTTAATGCACTTTCATGTTTTTACATGTACCATGGATCACTACTTCAAGCGAGTCCTCAAAACAGGAACATTGACATGTTTTTGATAGCTTGATGAGCTTTTTCGAGCTACATAAGCTCGAAGAGCTCTACGGAAGGTTTCCTGCCCTTCCATCGCTGGTGGCTGGCGACTTTCATGCCCGGTTCACTAGGTGGGATCCGGAAGGCAGAAGCAACCTTAGGGATGAGTTGCTCTGCGTATGGGCCAATACGTTAAACCTTAGTTTGTTTAACCAAGCTGGCCGCCCAAAGTGTGTTCTGCCGCAAGGGTCGAGCGTTATCGACCTTACGTGGGGCTCGCCAGCTGCTGGTGTCCGCTTATCAGATTGGAGGGAGGATGAGGCTAAGTCCCTTTCGGACCACTTATATGTTGTATTTGAGTACAGTCATGAGGCTACGGGCTTCCGAAGCTTGCGTTCGATGACCAGTGGCTTCCCTAAGTGGGATGCGAAAGCTGTGGACGATGACATTCTCGTTGTAGCTCTCTTATCTGGAAAGTTGTAACGTTCGGCCGATGGTGTCCGCGGTAGTGTGCGTGGACTAGTCCACTAACAAGGGGACATTACACTTAGTCCGACACGGATTTTGACGAGCTTTGGTATATCAGCAGTATACTTTGAGGTTGTTACCGTGCTAAAGTATTTTGTCCTAACGCTCAATCATTTTTGAGAAAAAAGCTTTTGAAGTTTTGGTTTTTGTTGTATACATGTTCTTATTATCTTAAATTCGAGCGTCTCTCAAGTAGCGCGCTAGCGTATCTAGTAGCGTTCTCGCTTTTCGTGCCGCGAGTTAGTGTTCGATCTTTCATAGAGGAAGTTTTTTTTAATAATTTTTTTCTGTCTGTTTTCAAATTATTTTTTCATATTTTTTAATTTTTAAATATATACAGGAAAAAAGAAAAAATTATTTATTACAAAAAAATTAGAAATAATAAATTTTTCACATCTTGCGATAATAATAAAGGAAAATTTAATTCTTGAATTACAATTAACATTTTATTTTTTAACAGGTATATGAAAATAGACAAATAAAGATTTATCTCTCGTGAAGATTGTATCAAGATACAATCAATAGTCCATCATCAATTGTCATCAAAAATTTTTCATAAAATGATTCGATATGCAAAATTTGAAAATATTAAAACCAAATGAAAGAGAAATATTTTTAAATGTTAATCAAGTTTGTTTTTCAACAAATCTTTTAAAAAATCGTTGTTCATGTAACGAGTCATCTTTTAAAAAATGCGCGAGATGTGAAAAAATTAATTGTTTTGAATGCTTCTACGAGAATTATCACTCTGGAACCTGCGTTTAATAAATAATAATAAATGTACAATAAATGTTAAGACACATAGATATAAAAAAATTATACATGAAATTGTTAATGATTAGAATATATACGATTGTTATTTGTTAGTATATTGAAGATTTACCTATTTTTATATACCTGTTAAAAAATAAAATATTAACTGTAATTCAAGGATAAACTTTTCCTTTATTATTTTCGCAAGATGTGAAAAAATTTATTATTTCTAATTTTTTTATAATAAATAATTTTTTCTTTCCTGTATATATTTAAAAATTAAAAAATATGAAAAAACAATTTGAAAACAGACAGAGAAAAATTATTAAAAAAAACTTCCTCTATGAAGGATCGAACACTAACTAGCGACACGAGAAGCGAGAACGCTACTAGATAC
>QUOG01000097.1:12698-66539 GCA_010416905.1 Polistes dorsalis
GTCTATCTCGTCCATCTCTTATCTCTTTCCTAGTACTCTCCGATCTTCTCTTCGCTCATCTCTCTCTCTCTAAATTTGTAACTTTCTCGAGCAATCTCATTACAAATATCAAACACGCTTAATACTCACACCTTACAAGCTCGGTAGCGGTGCTTTTTATATACGACTGAATGAATTTGAGTATACCGAAAATATTATCGGGGTATCTGATAATAAAATAGCTGAATTATTTATTAAAATAGTGGACGATGAATTCCATAGGTGTGTCAAGATACTCAAGGTAGTAGTCCATCCACTGTGACGGTCGTAATATTTCATATTTATGAAAATAAATATGAACATTTTTTGTAATTAATTTTATTGGTGGGGTACTGGTGTCTTGCTCGGTATTACTGCACTACTTATTTATCGCAAATAATGCCGATGTATATATGATATGGATTGTTCTTGCGTTGTTGTGTTGTTGTTCGTTGTTGAGTCGTGATATGTTGAACGATACTCCGACGATGTGCTGCTTGACGACTTCGTTGCTTGCAGATTCGGGATTTTTAGCAACGATGCTTGCGTAATTTTTCTCATTGTTCTGCTGCGTCGGCCGGAGCTAATTCAACTTCGAAAGTCGTTCTTCGTGATGTTGAGCGAGTTGATTGGTGCTTGTTGACTGCTCTCTCGTGCTGTAGCTTCTAGGGTTTTTATAGGGAGAAGATGAGATCATCATTCCTTCCCTAGTTGGATTGTTCAATAGCAGCAAGTCTTCCCACATAGTCCATCGATGAAGAAAGTTAACGTTTTTTAGGAAATTTGGTAATGGAAAAATTATGCAACGAGAAACTTATCTCACTATAGAGGTCTGCTGGTCAAAGGGTTTGTTGTAATGATACCTCTCCAATAATTTTTTGGGTTTGTTAGCCAGTTATATGTACTTCACAATTGTTCTATGATATTTTTTCTGCATCTTTGAGCACGATTCTCACGATCCAAAATAATATTGATAACTATGCTAAACGATTCACTCTTACTGTTGCGTTATTACGCAACATTTACATTAATTTGTTAATCATTTTTTCTGTCTAAGTTGAGTCCTCGAAAAAAAGGTGAGTTGTTCCGGGGAAGCACACAGTTCCGTCCGTAGTTATGTGAAATAAAAAATTAAATAGATTATTGTTCTCTAGGCTTCATTCTAATGAAGTAATCTATAATATGCATATTAAAAAAAAAATAACAAAAAAAATAGCGGACTTGTAAAAAAAAAGGTATTCAAAATCGAATTTTCTTGTTTGATAAATTGTTTAAAAAAATTCATTTATTATTAAAAATTTTAATATTTTCAAGGTTACATACTTTGCTTTGTGTTTTTGCAATAACGGATTAAAATTTTAGCCAAATCGGTTGAATAATTTGAAATGAGTGCTTCTTCGAACACGTGGTCTCAAGAAAAATGTGTTCAAAGTTTTTCAAATACTCATACGCACTTCGGCGCGCTTTTTTATTTTGGCTATAACTTTGAAAATATTATAAATTAAGATCTGAAACCTTCAGATAATATTTTTAAGATGTTTTTCTTGCGAAAAAATCAATTTTTTAGAGCCGTCACAGGTGGCTACTACCTTAAACCTTATAAAGAATTGACTGAACTTTCATTCGAAGATATAATAGAGTATTTAGAGAAAATATTAAAAAATATAAATTATTCTCTTGAGCTCGTTAATACGTGCAATATTTTTTATCAATATATTAATGTATACCAATTTACACGATAAAAATGCAGCTTTGCCCGGCATAAAAATTCTCAGGGAATTTAGAAAAAAGCCGGGAAAAATTTATTTGAAAAATAAAATTATACAAATAGATAATAGTTCGAAGATAGTCAAGAATAGAGAAGAAAAAAATAACGAAAATATGTCGTATGAGTTCTTTTTATCGCAAATTAGAAATTAATTTTACCTTTGTCGATTGATTCCAAATAAACGTGGAAGATTGCGTTAGGATTACGTTGTAAGCGACTCCTAGTCGGAAAATGCTGCACGTGGCACGTAGAACACAACCACACACAAGATAAAATCGGTTATACCCACGAGGAGCTCTAAACATAAATGACTGTGCCCCTACATGAATTCAAGGACTAAGTCGTTCGTATTCTCCCTCTTTTCCGGTAGAATCACGCCAGCTAGTGTTTGAAATACAAAACTGTATACTATAGACATAACTATATACTATATCACCCCAGGTAGTGATTGAACTACATAACTATATACTATAAACATAACTATATACTATAAACATCCTGAACATACAGATATAATATTATTCTTTTTCTCAAATACCTTACAATGAAAATGATTGATATAGAAAATGTTTTTCATGTTGGAATTAACGCGAATTCAATAACAACAATAATTGAACAGATATGAACAATATGAAATTGAAACATTTGAACATATGGACAATATGAATTGAACAATATGGAATTGAAAATTGAACAATAACGGAACAAATCTTTAAACAATAATCAAGCACGTTATCGAAAATGTACAAAGATTTAGTCTCGGATTTTACACATATTCGGAAATATTTATATAGTTAAGACATAATAAAATTGTTTGTAGACACTTATTTTTCTAATAATGATGTGAAAAAATAAAGTAGGAAAGGTTATTTATTTAAATGTTTTTTTTTTTAATTAAAAACAGATTAATTTGTGATATATTTATAGCCAACGAAGTATGGCAAGATTCTAATTAGAAATTTTCAGCGTAAACAGTCGAAACGGATCTGATCAAAAATAGATAATAATCAAATTATCATGGGATATTAGAAAACTGTTTTTAAATATATCAATATCAACAATTGCTTTAAATCTATAAAATCACGACTTTGTAAGAAGGATAATATAACTCTTGGTCTTGTTCTACGTTTAAATTTGTAATATTCAAATTATTGTTTATTTTCCACATCGGCAGTTATATTATTAAATCCGTCAATAACTCTTAGGGGGGAGGTAGCAAATTCGATCCTATTTAAAGGCAATAAAGAAAAATCGTTAGACGATCACCAATCATTACACTGTTAAGATATAAATTTAGCTGTGGTATTTTTATTCTTGTTAAATATTAAGTTTTTTAAATATTATATATTAGATAGATGTTTGTAACATAATAATATATAGAAAAATTATAATAGAAAAAGTAAAACACATATTGAAGTTCATCAACAAGAAATTATTACAAAATACATTAAAATAAGTGTAGTGTGCTTCTTGCTAAAAGTGAAATAGTGGTTTCAAAACCAAAAATTGGTTTAAAAACAAAATACTTTCGAAAGTTTATTTATTTTATTGCTTAAGGATTTTTTTTCTGTAAATAATGAGCGACGAGGAATCAATCAAGGAATTACCCGATTATCAACCATTATGTTATTATCAATATAGAGCTTTTCAACTTCTGATTCCTTACCCTAAAGGGAACGTTAACTTTTTTGAGTGGTTAAATGAATTTGAATTTGTAGCAGATTTGATCAGCGTGCCAGAGCATTACATGGTTCAATTTTTCCAAAGTATGGTGGAGAATAATACTCATGCATATATCCAAATAAAATTCCCTGATATGGATTACTCTAAATGTTCATACAAGGAGATAATAAACATATTTCTTTATTTGTTCGATTCTATTACTAATGAAAAGGAAGCTTACAGAAAACGTTTTGTAAGACGGTACCAATTTGAAGAAGAAACGGTCGAAAAATATGCTGCCAATTTAAAAGAACTATATGACAAGTGTTCTTATACACTCAGTACAGCCAGCAAAAATAAAAAAATGTGCTCTCAATTCATAAAAGGAATACGTGACAATGAAATAAAATTGCTTTCACAAAATTACTCGGTATTAAATTTCGATGCTGTATCTTCTTTGGCCATTGAATTATCAAACAAAAATTATTAGCAGGATGAATCAGTAACTAAAATAAACTACATGATGTATAACAAATAAAACATATAAACAAAATCTGAACAAGTGAAATTTACAATTGTTAATATTTTATGAATATATTTCATTGAAATTTCTGCATGAACTATTTAAAAGAAGAGCTTTGATTTGAATTATACGTTAGTCAAGGTTAAAAGGGGAAGAACCATACGACGAAATTATGCCTTTATTTGTATACAGCAATCCTGCCCGTTATTGAAAAAAATTCAAAGATATAAGGTTAGGAACAGGTTAAGGAAGGAAGGTTAAAGTTAAGGAAATTATACATTTAAGATAATATATTTATATTCTATAGAAATATTATATATATATATATATATAATATTTTGTTATTTAATGTAAATTTCTCTACAAAATAAAAGAAAAATAATAATTTTTATTGCAAAAAGAAAACAAGTGTCAATAATTAGTTTTTTTTTTCCTTAAGGGAAACACAATTTATATTTGATTTTTATTTAGGTACAGGACGATGAGGAATTCCTGCTCAGGTATTTTAATTGAAAGTAATTGAATTCAAAAGGAAATCGTCAAAAAGATAATGTAACTGTTAATTTAGTTCAACGTTCAAATTTGTATTATTTCATGATCTGTTTCTAATTTTCATTGTTAGTTATATTGTTGTCTCTACCAATAACTAATAGAAGTCATTGGAAATCTGCTTCTTTTTGCTTCTATTTAAAGACAATAAAGTCTAAATATTTTATTTATATTTAGATTAATATTTATATTTTTTTAAAACAATTTATAATCTTCACGAAGACACTGAAATCTTTAACATGTATATATGTAGAAAAATAATGATATTAAATATAACATATTAACGTTTTTTGAAAAAGAAATTATTACGAAATACATTCAGATAAGTTTATTGTACTTATTGCTAAAAGTGAAAAAATAATTCAAACAAAGAACTTTTAAAATATTTATTATCTAATGGTAATAAACAATAAATAACGTTATTTTGCTTTAAAAATAATAAACAACAAGTATCGTTAGATAATATTTACGTTATATTATAAGTTTTATGCTCATATAAGTCAAGTGCAATTACCAATGTGAGAGGAAGATAGTAAATTATTCAATTAATTGAAACATGGATTATGCAATCGTAGAATATCCACTATTTTGAACATAACACTAATTTAACTTAAGCGAATTTTTATTTAATCTGACAATTACTTCGAAATTAAAAGAAAACATATGCTTTTATTTCATACAAATTTTTTTGGCTAAAATTCTAAACAATTGTGTAAATCATTTTTCCAATACAATATACCTTTTAAATATAAAAAGTCATTATTTAAAAATAATTTTTCAATTTTGATTAAACTGCTTATAAATTTTGTTTAGAAAGGTATAAATAAACAAACTTACATAGCTTATGAAACCTTGAATATCGTTTTTTATTTCATGGTGTTTACCGATGAATATGACGTAACAAGATCGTACATCATTCTATTAAAATAACTTAATACGTGCAAATCTTTATTCTTGTAGTAAAAATAACGCAGCCCGTTTGAATAAATCAACTTTTTATAAACTATTTTTTTTTTAATGATGTATATGTTCGGATTATTAAGCTGTTTAGAAAGATTTTGTATTTCCCGCCGTAGTGTTTCAATGACCGAGACGCTAGATGTTGCACGTGTCGTGAAGGGTAAGAGCGGGGATGTCGTGCTTGGGCCTTGTGCATAATCTCGTATATCTATTCACTTACTTACTTCCATACGTTCTTGACTTTTCACTATTGAGATCGGTCGTGTGCGGATACCTCCATACTATTTGCGGCTTTGTTCTGAAATTTGGCGATAGGTGTGCTACAAATTCTATTCTTTTGCTCTTATAGTGACGGTTTTTTGTTTCAATTACAAACGATTTGTTGTAAATTGTGCAGGGTAGCGTGAAGGCCGTAGGTTTCTTTCAAGATAAAGCTTACGAAAGATTTTGGGTTTTGGTCACGTACGATTCACATATACAACCCTCCCAAGTGACAGAATTACTAGAAGGAAAGTCATCCTGACAAAACAACGTGCTGCTAGGATTAAACGACGCGATAGCCACTTTTATTTGGACCTAATAGACATAGGTAAGAGAACTTTTGAATATGCGTAAAAAGTATCTCGCAACATATTTGCGTTTCTTTTACTCTTTTCGTGGTCTATGTTCGAATAACTACCCCTGAAGGACAAGATTAATTGGTTCCGTGTTACTTAAAACCGTGTTGTTTGAGACTACGAAAAACGGGATACCGTTTCAAGTGACAAAATAAAAAAGAAACGTTAAGTTCAAAGTTCTTGTTTTTGGTTAAATATAAAACTAAACATTTTTATTGTTTGAATTCATATTGGTAAACGCTTTTAAGAAATCTCATATTACATAATTCAAATTAATTTTTTAATCAGTTTTGAAAAAACGTTTTATCTTAAATTTTTATTATCGAAATTAAAAGTTTCGTATCCATCTGAAATAATATATAAAATATTTATTATTTAACTTAAACAATTTTGCCTTTGATTATAACTCTTCATTTTATCAAACACAATTGATATATTTGGAAATAATTTTTAATATCAAATAATATATGTCTTTTATTCTTTTCCAAAAGAATTACTAAAAAATCGTGTAGTTTGAAATCTTGTAATTCAAGAGAAGGTATCCGTGTTCTTCGAAACTCCTCTTCTTCAAGTACCATGTTTTTCGGGGTTTATCTGTATTTAATTATACAGTTTCCTTTTGAAATAAAGTATTCGCTTGTCCCGGCTTTGAATGAAAATTCTAAAAGCGGAAAAGATTAGTTCAAAAACTAAATGTTTCCAGAACGATTATGATATACAGTAATTGTGCTTAAAAAAAAATATTTTTTATTTTTTCTTAAATAAAAACATTTTTTATTTAATTAATTATATAATAAATGCCCTTATATCTTAATTAATAAACGTAAACAGTCAAACTAGAGCTAGTCATAAATAAATATACATTAGAATAATAATAAATTATTAAAAAAACGTTTCTCAAGATAACAGTATAATAAATTTATTTAATTCTATGAAACCATAATATCATCAGAAAGATAATATTATTGTTGACTGTGTAATACGTTCAAATTTGTATCATTTTACTGAATGTTTATAGCTTTTATTGTCAACAAGGACTAATGTAGGGCTCTTAAAATCTATCCCTTTCAATATCTATTTGAAAAAAATAAAATTGAAATAGTTAGTCGATCAGCATCCGTTACACTGTTGAGATATCAGTTGAACTTCTAAATTCTTATTCCTGTTAACTTTGTACTTTGTTGACAAAATTTGTAATCTACATTACGATATTATTATCCCTTTTATTTCTCTATAGATATCAAAATTATATTATAAAATATAAAACGTGTATGTTTTCCAGAGAAACAGTGCTTCTGAATTACTTAACGAAAAGTGCGTATTGTGCTTATTGCTAAAAGTGAAACGAAGGCGTGGACAAAGAATTCCGATAAGATTTCTATTTTAATTGCAATAAGGAACAAGTAACGATTTTTCTTTTTGAAAATGACGAGCAACGAGGATTCATTACACGAAGATAATGAATTGTTAAATTATCGAGAAGAAGCACTTAAAATGATATATATTTATACACCAACTGAACAAGGCATATTTTATGAATGGTTAAATAGATTTGAGTATGTAGTAGAATATCTCGAACTACCTGAATATAAAATGGGTGAATTTCTTGTCATGATGGTGGATAAAGATGTCAATGATCTTCTCAAGAAAACTAAAATTTATGATGGTTTTTTTGAATTCCCATACAATGAGATAGTGCAAATATATCATAATTATTTCGAATTGCCTTCTGATGAAATTGAAATATACAGAAAATGTTTTTCGTGTCGTAATCAATATATAGAAGAAACAATAGAAAATTATGCTTTCACTTTAGAAAGAATGTACGATAAGTGCTGTTATGAAAATGACCGAGACGAAATGTTACGAAAACAATTCATAAAAGGAATAAACGATCCTGAAGTGCGTTATTATTTGAGGAGCATTTCTCTCGTTAAATTCGATAATGTAGTAAATATGGCCCTTAAACTTCAATCTAGTTATTAACAAGGGCATAAAATAGAATAAATAAATAGCAAAGGTAATTAAACTTACAGAAAATAAAATAATTTATAATTGAATAAAATAGCTTACATGAACAACAGGCCCTTAAAAAAATAAACAAATAAAACATATATAATCATTTCATATCAGCGCAAACTTAAATTGCCAATAATTCACAAAGATTATTTATTAATCAAAGAACTTTACATAATCATTATAATATCATCTACGAATAAAAGAAATTTGTTTAAATTAAAGAAAATTGTTTTATGAACAATGTAAGAAGAAATGTGCTTATGTTTAAATAATTTGTTACCCAATGTTAAAAAAAAATAGAAGTAAACCAAAAATATTGTTTCTATACTTAAACAATAATCCTGCATGTTATCGAAAAAGTTTCAAGTTTTAGTATTGGATCTTAATAGATTAGGAAAATATATTAATACTTAAGACATATGAATTTGTTCTGCATGTTAATCATTTCTAACAATAAGACGAAAACAAAAAGTGGTAATTGTTAACAAAAATGTACTTAATAATTTTCATTTTTCCCTAATAAAAACAAAAATTTTTCTATTACATTTTTTTAAGGACCGACATAGGCAAATGCCCTAATTTGAACTTTTTTTGTGTAAACAATGGAAACTAATTTTGTTAGAAATGAATAAATAAAAAGATATTAATAGCTATTAAGAAAGTAGTTTTTAATTATGTTAAAATTTTCAATTTCATTAAATTTATAAAAACTTTGATTTCATTAGGAAAATAAGTTAACTGTCGTCATTATTCACGTTCGAATTTTCATTATTAAACGAATTGTTTATTATGCTTACTGTCAGTTATATTATTATGGCTGATAAGGACTAATGTAAGACACTGAACATATTCCCCTCTTTACTTCTATCTAATAACAATAAAGTTTAAATAGTGAGTTGATCAGCAACCGATACACTGTTTAATTATCAGTTGAGCGTTACTATAATTTTATTTTTGATAACATTATAATTATTGAAATAATTTCTAATCTCTGTTAAGATACTGATTATCTTTAGTTTATAATAAACATAAAAATCAAAATCGAAAATGTAGAATATTGACGTTTTAACAACAAAATAAATTTCTTTAAAATATATATTTCGAACAGTGCAGTGTTATTTTTTGGTAAAAGTTAAATAAAATAATAATATACTCGTAATATACTCGTTTCGAAAATGTTTCCTATTGATGACGTTATGAATTATTATATATATAAAGCTAACCGAATGATGAAAAAGTACAATCCACATAAGATTCATTTTCTTTGTTGGTTAAATAAATTAGAGTTTGTGGCAGAGTATCTCAATGTACCTCATCATAGAATGGCACTATTCTTATGTTTAATGTTAAATTCTCATGTCAGTGAAAATTTCACGAGACTTGTATATCCTCGACACCCTTTTCTCCTTTCGTACCAAGAATTAATATCTAGTTTGTGTAAGTTTTATGCCTATATAACTCCTTACAATAATAATTACGTAGCCAGATTACGTTTACTGCAACGAGAACAATATAAAAATGAAACGATTAAAAAATATTCCGAAGCTCTGCTTAAGTTGCATAATCAATGCAATTTTCTAGTTAAGAAAGATAGTAAATTATGTGATCAATTTAAACGTGGATTACGCAATAAAAATATATCTAACATTTTGAACCAAATATCTTACTTGAAATTCAATGAAACGGTTAAAATCGCCATAGATATAGAACATTTGGAACAAGAGATAGACAAAACATTCAAATAAAAGGAAAGCAATAAAAGTGAACCATAAACCGTAAAACATAAATAAATAAAACAGGATAAGCAAACCTTAAATCAGCATCATTTTATATCGTCAATATTTCTTGAAGATTATTCATTATTTCAAGAAAACTAGTTAAATTATTTGATTGTCTATTAAAACAACACGTTAGTAGACGTTAAAGGACGAGAAGCCACGAGTATAAACTTCGTTGGTCTACTTTTAAACAGTAATACTCCACATTTTTGAAAATATTCAATGTATTTGTATGGTATCATATACTATTAGGAAGTAGTATTTATACCGAATGCATAACAGTTTGATATTCAAACTAAACGTCACAAAAGGTAAAACGGAAAATGGTAATTTTTATTCCGAAAAATAATAATTCAAAGTTTCAATGTTTTCTTAATTAAAAAACAATTTCTTTTTGATATTTATTTAGGAACTTGCCGTTTAGGAAACCATGTTCAGGTCTTTTAATTAACAGAAATTGCGGTCTTGGTCATGGAGAAATACATATCAAGATATTGACGCATTGTAAAAGAGACATTTCTATATATGACAATGTTACATGTTTATAAATAAGTGGCATCGTTGTGGAGAGAAAAGATGTTAAAAGAAGATAATCATTATCATTTAATATCATAAGACATATTAATATATAAAATTTATTATTGAAGTTAACGATCAAGCCTTTGACTCTTCTGTGTAAATGCCAGTATTTGTAAACAAAATTATTACTTGTTTCAAATATTTGAAACATAAATCTTTTTAATATTTATTGTAATTGTATTAACGAATTTATTACTAAAAATCTATAAAATGTTTAATTATTAGATCATTTAGTAATAAATGTCGGATTACTTTAAATACTTATAGCTCAAAATTGGGCTACTCAAAGTTTATGATATAATAGAAAAGAAAGAAAGCATGTATTATTTTTGATATATGTTAGGACGCGACTTATTATCTGAAATGAATAAACTTAAGCAATTTTTATTTATTCTGACAATAAGTTTTAGATTAAAAAATAACTATCCTTTAATTTTATACTAATTTTTCTGATTTTAATTCCGAGCAGTTGTTTAAATCATTTTTCTCTTTTTATAATAATGTAATACTTTCTAAAATATAAGACAAATTGTTTAGAAATAATTTTTCATTTTTAACTAAGGTGCTTTTAAATGTATTTCATAGTTTCATAAGCTCGGGTTTTACATTTGAGGATAGGAGATTGTAAAATTTGATTTATTCTTATGTATGAATTTAAAAAAGACAAGATTTCTTTGAATTATAAATGAACATATTATTTAACAACATATTATGATAACAACTTATTCATAATATAAACAATATCTTTTTTTATCATATAATATAATTGTATTCTGGACTATTGTGTTAAGAAGAGTTTTTTCGTATAAAAATAATAAATAAAATAAATAAGTAAGAGAGAGAGTGTGTGTGTTAACAAAAAATTAATTTCATTGAAAAATATTATAAATTGTATAATTCCTAATAAGACAATTTTAAAAAGTAAAACATTTTATAAGCGTAACTCTAGCAGTAATCTTTCTTTTCCTGTATATGTTAACAAAATTGAATATTAATGCTTAATTAGAAGTGAGTAGCATTATGTGAAATCACATTATTTTATTTCTTATTAATATTAATCTATTTATTATTCATTTGATATATTTCAAGTATTAAATCATCAATTTAATAAAGTTAATTAATTATATTGGCTTTAATTAAAAAGTTAAATAAGAAAAGACACAATCAAAATTCTAGTAGTAATACAATAAGTTTATTATTTCTTATTAAAAAAATCTTCAGTAAAAACTCACACGCCCTTACTTTAATGATCTCGAGTAATATTTATATAAATATATTAAAAAATATGATATAATAAAATAAAAATAAAATATAATATTAAAAAATAATATTAAAATATATTCTATATATATAATAATATTATTAAATAATATTATTAAATAATATTAAAATATATTATATATATATTTTTGTACAAAAATCTCTAGGTTAGAAAGTCCCAAAACCAAGAAAATGTTCATCCTGGTTTGTTATCCTAATAAATCAAATTCCTCACTCAGGTAAAACTAACCCCTTGCGAACAGATTGCACTCAAACGAAACGCAAAAACGAGAGAATATTAGGAATAGGAATACCATTTCAAATAAAGACCGGAAAAAGGTCAGTAATAAAATGTCTACGGGTAACCATAAAGAAGGCACCATGTTAGTCTGGCAAAATGAGAACAATAGGATTAGGTCCTGGACCCATCCCTAAAATGTAGCATGTGCAACAAACGTGTTGCTGAGAGAAGAATGCCAAATACAGAAAGTCACGTGAGCCTAACCGAATTCCAATGCATTTGTATACTCGAAATAAAAGAACATTGGAAATATAAAGGATGACATGCAAAAGCAAATAAAGTAAAAAATTAAAAAATACAATTATATGAGCAAAACCAAGCGTAATATTGTAAATTGCATGAATTTAGGTATATTAGAAGGATAAGAGGTAAAATGTTAAGATTAAGTAAAATAAAAGAACCTAAAAAAATATGACTGTGCATGCAAAAATATAACAAAAATCAAGAATATTATTTTGATTAAAGGAATTTGTAGAATACTACAAATAAAAATAGGTTTTATATTTAATAATAATAATAATAATTTGTTAGTCAATGTTAAAAAAAAAAGAAGTAAATAAAAAACAGTGTTTTTATACTTAAACAATAATCCTGCATGTTATCGAAAAAGTTTTAAATTTTAACAATGAGACTAAAACAAAAAGCGGTAATTATTAACAAAAATGTACTTAATAATTTTCATTTTTTCCTAATAAAAACAAAAATTTTTTTATTACATTTTTTTAAGGACCGACATAGGCAGATGCCCTAATTTGAACATTTTTTGTGTAAACAATGGAAGCTGATTTTGTTAGAAATGAATAAATAAAAAGATATTAATAGCTATTAAAAAATTAGTTTTTAATTATGTTAAAATTGTCAATTTTATTAAGTCTATAAAACTCTAGTTACTTTAGGAAAATAATGTGGGATTGAGGAGTATTTGAGAAGTGTAAATATGAATATGTATAATGGTATGAGTGTGAGAATGATTGAAAGGAATGAAAGAATGCATCGGTCGAGGATGAAGAAAGGGACCGTTGCGTTAGATAAGAATCTTAGTTTAGGTTTAAAGTTACACCGTCTAGACTTGTCGCCTTTGTTTGGCTACATCGAAGTCTTCCAAACGTTCTCGATGTGTGAATACAGGAAAAACCTTTGTGCGTGATTTGGAATTATCGGGAAGTTTCCAGGGGAACGACGAGAAACAACGGGAGACGATGGAGGGGATGCGGAGTATAAGTGGTCGACGGAAAGGACTGGTGGGCGCGTTCTGTAGCAGTTTTTGGGTTGAGACGACGAGAGAAAAGTGTAACGGAAAGTACGGAAAACAACGGGGGACGGCGAAGGGACAAAAGACGACGATAGGCGACGACGAGTCGGGTTCGGGTGTTCCTCGCTAATTAAGACTGTTTTCTTCGGACGTAGAGAGTTACACTTTGTATGTCGTAGCATTAGTTTAGATTATAGATACTTACTATTCTATTTCTTAAAAACATTATACCATTTATTTATTAATTAATAAATACTACTACCAATACTTTACTTTACCATTATAAATCTTACGAATCTTACAATAATGTAACTGTTGTCTTTGTTCACCTTCGAATTTTTATTATTAAACGAAGTGTTTATTATGCTTATTGTCAGTTATATTATTATAAATAACAAGAACTAATGTAGGTCGTTTAAAATATATCTCTCATAACTCTCATATAAAAGTAGTAAAGTTTAATTAGTTAAGACGATCAGTATATCAGAACCGTTGGAAAATCAGTTAAGCTCTTTTATTCTTATTCTTATTAATTTGAATATCTTATAATCCCCGTGACGACACTGGTATTTCTAACATATTTATATATCGTCAAAATATAATAGATGATATACCAAACATTTACGTATATGAAAAATAAATTGTTACGAAACACGTTATAATAAGTGCATTGTGTTTATTGCTTAAATTGTATCAGTGAAAATACTTCCAAAAGATTGCCTATTTTATTACGATTAGGAATAAAAAACGTTGTTGTTTTTTTTATAAATAATGAGTAACGAGGAATCATTACCCAAAAATTGTCCATTATCTTATTATGAAAATAAAGTTCGTTTAATGCTGAGACCTTTCAAACTCGGAACCGATTCCTTTTACGTGTGGTTAAATGCATTTGAGTATTTAGCAAAATATTACAAGGTACCTGATGATAAAATGTTGGAATTATTTTTTAATATGGTGGATGATGATGTCCATGAGCATGTCAAGAATGCTTACTTTTATGTTAAGTTCATTATACTTTCATACGACTACATAATAATGATGTATCATAGTTTTTTCCAAACGCTTCGCAGTGAGACCACTTTATACAGAAAACGTTTTTCGTGTAGAAATCAATATCCTAAAGAAACGATAACAGAATATGCAGATACTTTGTGCAAAATTTATGAAAAATGCGATTATGCAAGTCACGAAAAATTACGTGCAAAATTTATAGATGGAATCCACGATCCTGAAATTCGTTCTTATTTGATTCGCAATACTTTATTAACATTCGATGATACAGTAGCAATGGCAAAAGAATTAACAGAAAGAAAATTAGATTTACAAATTAGAATAAGAGCTAAAATTGGCTACAGTACGTTAAAATAAAGAAGAAATATATTGTAATAAACTAACCGTATATTCAATATTTTATGAAGACAATTATTTAATCATCAAGAATTATTATTTATCAAGGAATATTATATTATTATGAAAGATTCTATGTTTATAATAAGTATTCAAAAATTAGTGTAATTTTTGCATGAACTATTTTATATCAAATTATCAATGCTTAAAAGAATAAATTAGTCGAGATTTAAAAAAAAAAGAAAAAATAAACGAAAAAGTTAATTATCTATACTTCAATGGTAATCCTGCATGTTATTAAAATTGTTCAAAAATTTAGTATAAGATTTTACACAATTTAGAAGAAATATATTTATACTTAAGAAATATTTGTTCTGAACATTAAATGTGCTTCTAACAATGAGACGGAAACGAAAATCGGTAATTGTTATTGACATAAATATTGTTTTTAATTAAAATTTTTTCTTAAATAAATACAACACATTTTTTGTTTTTATTTATGTAGGGATTAAAATAGGATAAGACACTTAATTCGATAATTTTGGTGTAAACGTTAGAAACGGATCTGGTCATTAACAAATACCCATCAAGATATTACTATTGGGATTGCAAAGAGAAACATTTTTTAAGACAACAACATCACAGATTTTTGTAGGTTTATAAGAGAAAGATATCGTCAGAAGAATAATTTAATTTTTATCTTTGTTCCCTTTGAATTTGTCATATTCAACGATTTGTTCATTACGCTCATTGTCGGTTATAATATTGTCTCTACCAAGGACTAATGTAGGGCAATCAAAATATACCCCTATTCGTTCCTATTTAAAATCAATAAAGTTTAAATATTTAATCGTTGAGCATACGTTGTACGGTTAAGATATTAGTTGAACTTTTGTATACGTTTACTGTAGTTAATTTTAAAATTTTTATAAAACAATTTTTTTATACGCAATAAGACACAAAGATACTTAACTTATATTTATATATTAATGTAAAAAATAAAAAAACGTATACGTGTTCCTAAAAATAACTTATTTATAATTACTTGAAGAAAAGTGTATTGTTTTTATTGGAAAAAAAGTGAAACAAAAGTTTGAACAAAGAACATCCAATCTATTTATCTATTTACGAGAAATAAGAAATAAAAAGCGCGTTTTTCTTTTTGAGAATAAAGCAACGAGGATTCATCAAACAAAGAGTGTGAAATGGATTCTTATCTACGTCAAGCTACTTCAATGATGCATATTTTCAAACCGGAGGAGGAATTTACGTTTTATGCTTGGTTGAATAAATTTGAGTTTGTAGCAAGTATTATCAAGGTACCGGATGACAAAATGATTGAATTCTTCTTTAAAATGGTTGATAATGAAATCCATAAGGGTGTCAAAACAATGTACCCTTCTGTTAACTTCTTTCAAATTTCCTATCAAGAGACAATACAACTTTATTTTTATTATTTTTCTTCTCATTACGGAACTGAATTAAATAAAAAACGTTTTTTTTGTCGAAAACAATATGAACAAGAAACGATAGAAAAATATGCTAAGAATTTACTCCAAATATATGGAAAGTGTTGTTTTACTAGTAATAACTCAGGACGAAAATTACTCGCACAATTCATAATTGGATTACGCAACGATGAACTAAGAATGCATTTAAAACAATTTCCTGACATATCATTCAATAACGCAGTTACAGAGGTTATTAAATTTACAGAAAAGAATATTAATTCGGAAGATAATAAAATAGTTTAAATGTTTCTTAAGCCCTGTAACAAAATAAACATATAAACAAACGTTAAATAATTGTAATTTTAATATTTATAACTTTTAATATTTTTATAACTGGAAATCGTATAACAAAATAAACATATGAATGAAACTTAAATCAACGTAATTTTAAATGTTTAATACTTCATGAACATATAATGATTTAATCATAAGAAATTTATAAATCAAGGAATATAAAATATTAATATGAAAGATTATATGAATAAAATAAAAAGATGTTCTTTTTTGTTTTTCAAAGAATAAATATAATAGATATAATACCGAATTTTGTAACTAAAGCAACTTGTTTTCTTCCAAAATTTGATCCTAAATATACAGTTTCCTAATATACTGAGTTTCTTGTTAATTTTTTTGATGTAAATGATTTTAAAAAGGTTGATTTTAAATAAAATATGATGGAATTAATAATTGTAAGATAACTATAGTTTGAATTATGGTTCATATATAATAAAGATATATAAAATGACCAAGGACTAACGACAATAATGGATGAAATAAAATATTTCACAATAAAATATAAAATGAGAACCGCTGTACACCCCAACCAAATGGTCATAGGGGCGTGCACTATTATGGGACGAGCGCTTCCATGCCAAATACTTAAATAAGCATTCGTGAAAGAATTAGACGATGGGCCCTGGATAGCCCAATGGATAAAGAGCAGTCGTCTGGAAAGTGAAAGATCCTTGGTTCGAGTCCCGGTCCAGTCCAGTCCCAGTGACACTTAATTTTTTTCACGAATTTTACAATTTAGGGCTTAACCGGGATGGAAGTTTGCTTTGTAATCCACTTCTACGATCATTCAACAACGCGAGAAAAATAATTTATTGAAGATCTATCAAAAAAGAGGTTAGGCGATAGCAGCGACGTTGAATGGTTGGCTGGGGAACTAGGAAAGAGGCTTTTTAAGCGCCCAGCATATTGAAAATGACGGAACATTCGGGGTCGAATGTTGTTGCAGGGGCGTAGAGTGTGGGATGAGCACCTCCATGCCAAATATTTAAGTAAGCATTCGTGAAGGAATTGGACAGTGGGCCCTGAATAGTTCAATGGATAAGGAGCAATCGTCCAGAAAGCGAAAGAATCTCCTTGGTTCGAGTTCCGGTTCAGAGTGGTCAGTCCAGCGGCTCAATTTTTGTAATGAATCTTACACTATTTATATTAGAAAATAACTAACCATAAGATGGAAACATCCAACTAACTTATAAATATAAAAATTGTAAAAGAAAATGAAAACCCTGAAAGTAGTTTAAATTGTCACCCACGTGTTATTTAAGCTGAACAAAAAAAAAACAACAAAGAAATTTATCTAATGTCCACGGACAAATTGTAAAATAGAAAGTGATTATAATGAAGAAAAGAAAAAGAATTGATGAGAAAATCGTTAATCGTTGAATTTGGACGACGTTCAAATTCGCAATACATTATAAGTTTATATTATTTATCCGTCATATTATTATTTCTAGCAAGGACTAATGTAGAACTTTGAATATCTGACATTTGTTTATTCTGTCATAAGACAATTGAACTTAAGTAAGTGTGCCCGTTGTTAGACAATTAGGATATCAGTGGATTTGTTATTATTATTCTTGTTAATTATTTTTTATCTTCATAACAACACTGTGTGATTTTTTAATTATATATTAACGTAAAAGAAAAACTATAGAAAAGTGACGGATTTAAATACAAAAACTATTTCAAAGTATATTGTGAGAAATACATATTATTGATCATTGGTGAAAGTGAAATAAAAAATTTTGAAAGTGAACAAAGAATTTTCCTAAAGATCTTTTATTTATGGTCTTCAAAGAACAATACTTTTATTTTTTTACGAAATGCCGATTATAAAGATTTCAACGATTCCAGTGAATAAATCATTATGTGGTTTTCTCAAAAAGTTTAATTCAAGAAAGATGAATACTCATAAATAACTAAATCAATTTGAATTTTTAATCGATATACTTAAGATTCCAAAAGATAAAAAGGTTAAATTTTTAATAGATATGATCAATATTTCGACTCGTATCAATCTTCTAAAAAAAGTAGCTCCTAAAAACCATTTCGATCTTCCGTAGTGTGCTTACGCGTGAGTTAGAACGAATGTACACAACTCGTTGCAAACGCATTTTATCTTGTTATCGTTTTGTTTATCGAGACCAATATTATGGCGAGAGTATAGAACACTATTGCTTCTCTTTAATGAAATTATTTAAAAACTGTCGTTATCGCAAAAGTTTTTCCTTACTCCAACGATTCATAAACGGATTAAGAAACAAACATATTTCCAAAACATTGAGCCGGATATCACATTTAAAATTTCAAGATGCAGTTTATATCGCCTTATTAATGGAATTTAAAAGAATGCAATGTAGAAATAATTCATTATGTCAGAAAAATGAAAAAACAAAAAAAATAAACTAGTCTAAGAGCCGTTGGAAAATAAAAGAAGTAAATATTTTCTAAAAAAAATGTTGAATACGATTACGTTAAAACTGTAATTGCTCTTCACAATTATATTGCCATAATTTTTAATATTTTTTCTAAATATAAACAGAGTTTATTTTTGATATTTTTCATTTTAGAAAACACTCCATCGTGTTAATATTTTGAGCAAGGATTTATGTTACATTCTAAATATATTATTCTTGTCTCTTAAGTTATTAAAAAATTAAGTTTAAATACAGAATCGATCAGGGTTCATCTGACGGAAGGATAACAGTCAAAACTTTTGTATTTTCATTCTTATTGATATACTTTTGTTTTAACAATTTTCAACCTTATTTACTAGAATTCGATTTTTCTTACTGATATAAATATAAATTAAACATTTTTATGTATAAAATATTGACATTTTTGCCACCACAAAATTATTTTAATGACCTAACATCTCTTAGAATTTTTTTTTTCAAGCAATTTCATTGTTGTGTTTTTCCAGTATTTTCCGTAACATTGCTCTTCCATAAATAACAAAAACACCCAAAAAAAAATTTTTCGTAATCTATTTGCAATGGTTTAATATTATATATTTCTAGTAACAAAATTCTTCACCTTTAATACGATACTGTGATCCTTCACTTACAGATCATAAGCATAGAACAAATAATTCTGAATATAAATTATTCACATTTTTCAAAAAGACAACGGTTTTTTAAGTTCATTACTAAAAGTATAAAGTGTTAATTAGTGAATGTGAAACGAAAGAGCTTCAAATAAGTTATCAAATTACGTGCAATTATAATCAAAAGCCCTTATTTGTCATTTTAATAATGACAATGGATGCAATGATAAAATTATTAGCAAGAGGAATCCGTTTATTCAAAACGGAATTTTTATTCAACCCGAAATTTATAGATTTTTTTAAATGACCAAATTATTTTGATCATGCATTCGATTGTTTTAAAATAAAAGATGCGAACCAGGCTGACTTTGTATTAAAACATGGTCGAACTTTTGATTTTTGAATTTTAGATGGAACTTCATTTGACCCGTGCCAGGTAAAAACTTAACGAAAGGAATAAATCGAGCGGCATATTATTCGAGACCGTTTGGGCCTTCAGAAATCATACCTGAAAATGCATAGAGAATATCAACCCCACATTCCGGGAAGTCATACAACTATCAAACAAACAGAACGAACAACCCAGGTATGAGTTTCTATCGACATATGGTTCCCGCTGCAAAATCTATGAAAACCGTTAACCATCTGCATCAGCATCAATAGAATATGGGGATAGACTTTTCAAGTATTGAACAGTCAACTTAGAGAAGGGATGTCAACCATCTTCTTATTATAAAAACACGCGAAGCAACAACATTCGTTCATTTATTCATTCATTAAACTCGACTCACTTCGTATCACTAAAAACAACTCATCAAAATCACATCAGCTTCTGACGACGCAGAACATTATTAAAACATTAATTCTCAGCACATTAATAAACATTAAATGCATATCACCAGATATGCAGAACAGATCACAATAATAACCAACATTAAAACAACATACAACGACATTTAGCAATCAATAAAAAATTCATGATACTACCGATCAAGAAAATGGTAGTAAAACAACCCTTTTAAATTTTCATACGAAAAATTTATATTATTCATGCTGCAGCAAATATACTCAACCCTTCAAGAAGAGTTAGCTACTGAATATCGTTTCAAGACTCGAGTTTAAGTGATCGAAGAAACTGTAAATCACTATGCCTTGGCTTTAAACATGATAATTAATGACTGCAGTCCTGACCTTAACACAAGTGATAATTTACTTAATCGATTCGATAAATGGACTAATAAGCTAGGAAGCTAGGAATCAATTACTACAAGAATTAAATTTATCATTCCATACGTCACTAATAATAGCTCAAGAAATAGAATTTGATAGTTTTGAAACTAGATTTACAAATTTATATATCAGCGAGAAGAGGAGATGAAATAAGAGAGAGACTACATGCTTATTATTAAATAATAAATTATATTATTAAATAATTATTAATAATAATTGACATATTATTAATAGTTATTATTAATAATTAATATATTATTAATATATTAATATTAAATTATTAAAAAATATTATTAAATAATAAAAATATACAAAGTTGAGAAACAAATGTTTCTTCGTACATTAATGTAACAATAGTTTTAAGATCATTAATTTAATAATCTCTCGATTATGAAAATTGTTTCTCTTGTAGTGTGAATTGTTGCATAGACAAAGCACGTTGACTTTGTTTATATTAGAACCTCAGTTAAAAGGTAAAAAGAATAAGCATGCAATAAAATTGTATTTTTGTCTGTTAACAATAATGCTGCATGTTATTGCAATAGTTCAAAATTTTAATTTAGGTTCTCATTCTCTCTTATCTTACATTAAATTAATACAATTAATAAAAATTTGTTATTGACAAGAAACGACGAAAACGAAAATTGTAATGATTCCTTAAAACGAATATATTATTAAAAATATGTTCCTAATGGAAAAATCAAATTTAGTTAAAATATTTTTGTAAGGATTGACCTAATATGTAGCACTGCTTAAATTCGCTATTTTAAGTGTTGATAGTAAATAAGGTCAGATACAAATGTCTAACAAGATATCGGGAGATCAAAATGAACAAAATATATTAGACAATTAAAATTTATAAAATACTTTTAATTTTACAAAAGTGTGAAATCTTTATAAGGACGATTAACTAGATTGAATCAGTAACTGTTGGTATTTGTTGATATTTAAATCTGCTACACTTTTTCAGGTGTTTATAATGGTCCGTAATATTGATACTTTGACAAAGGACATATTTTAGGCGCTAAATATCTACCGTTTATCTTTCATATATCTAAGCAGTTCAATTTAAACAGAGAATTGTTTAGCTTACTTCTAACAGTTAAAATATAATTAAAAACTTCAGTAATTTCTAATCTTGTTAACATTATACATTTGTTGTTAAAATTTGTCCATCTTAAATACGTCACCGCGATCTTTAACAACAAAACGAATAATTCCAAATATAAATCATTGAAATCTTTCTTAAAGATAAACATTTTTTAAATTTATTACAAATAGTATAAAGTGTTTATTAATGAAGGTGTAAGAAAATAAATTCAAACAAGTTATCAAATTACGTGCAGTTATAATCAATAACTCTTACTGATCATTTAAATAATAAGAACAATGGGTGTAATGAAGGAATTAGTAGCACGAGGAACCCGTTTATTGGATAAGTTCGAACCAAAACGTATAGATTTTCTTAAATGGCTAAGTTGTTTTGAGTATATAATCGATTGTCTTGAAATAACAGAAGATTTGGAGGCTGAATTTTTATTAAATATGGTCGAACCTTTAGTTTATGACAATTTGGCGTTACTATTATCTCCAAACGACGTTCGTCGATTTTCATATAAACAGATTATATCAGTGATGGAACAAATATACTCACCCTTTCAAGGAGAGTCTGCAGCTGAATATCGTTTTAAGACTCGAGTTCAAATGATCGGTGAATCTGTTCCTCATTATGCCATTGCTTTAACCTTGTTAATTAATAACTGCCGTCGTGAATTTTTCACAACTGCTAATTTACTCAATCAATTCATACGTGGATTAATAAACCCGGTTGCTAGATATCAATTACTACGACGACCAAATTTAATATTTCGTAGTGCAGTAATGATCGCTCAGGAAATGGACGTTTATTATTCTTAAACTAGATTTACAAATGTAAATAATCACGATAAGAAAATATGAAAAAGATTATAAGACTGTTAAATAATAAAAATATATAAAGTTGAGAAACGAATGTTTCTTTATACATTATAGTAACAATTTTTATATACAGCATTTATATATAGTATACAACATTTTGATATAAAGTAACAAGTTTTAAGATCATCAATTATATAAAGATATTTAGGTAAATGAAAAACGTCACAACATTACGGAGAAAATCATCTACGATTTTATTAATTCAAGTAAAAAGAATAAGCATGTAATAAAAGCTGTATTTTTGTCAGTAAACTGTAATCCAGCACGTTATTGCGATGTTTACAAATTTTAACTATGGATTTCATTTCTATCTTAATATTAAATCGATGCAATTAATAGAAATTTATTATTAACTAGAAACATTCGATAGATGTGAAAACGAAAATTGTGACGATACTTTAAAACGAGTATATTATTAAAAATAGATTCCTAGAAAAAAAGAAAAAAAAAACTAAATTTAGTCGCGTTATTTTTGTATCGATTTACGTAGTATGCGTTTCTGTGCTTATATTCGATATTTTAAGTGTTGATAGTAAATAAGATCAGAAATAAATGTTCAATAAGATATCGTGGAATCAAAATAAACGGAATATGTTATACGATTAAAATTTATTATTTATATATCATTAATTGTTAAATAAAATAATATTATTATTTAATATAACTTCCCAACAAAAAAAAGAAAATTTCTGAATTTAGTTCTACGTCATTTTCTTTGTTTTCTTTTCATTTTTTTTTTCGAATTATTTTCCTTATTTCCTTCGTTTTGCTCGTCGAAAGGAATGGTTTAAGCGACCGAAGAGAAAGTTTATTGTTAAATCGAAAGAATCAACGAACAAAAAACATTTTTCAGACCTGCGCCTCACCGTCGCCGTAAGAGTTTTAGAAAAGGTTTCACGTATTATGAAAACCCTAGACAATTCTCTTATATTCTATCGGTCTCGGGAAATATAACCTATTTGACAAAAGATTAGTTTCTCCCACCAATAGACGCAGACATAAAAATTCCTGGTTTCGTACGTCGTGTCTGGACTATACCCCCGAAAAGTATTGTCAACTCCTCGTTATATCTCTAAACCAATGAACGTCGAAGGCGTCAATATGACCGTCCAATAAGAAACGAGATATGCGTATCCTACAAACTGTTTCGTATGCACGTAAGTAACTGATCTCAAAAGTGGGGATAGGAATAGGTCTGGAAAAAAGAACAGGAAACTAAACGAGACATTTCTTATTTTTCTATTGAATCGACTATTTCTGTTCTAGTTGATAAATACGTATACTTATTGTTTTTATTTTTAAATGTTTATTTATTGTGCGTTTTGTAGAATCAGTGAACGTGAATTCATTTCATCAGTATCGGATTGTTAACGTTAAGTGATAAATATGAATATAAGCGAAAATAAGAGAATATATTTCAGTAATATTAGTTATTTTATCCGCGACTAGAATTATTTCTTTGTTATTGATCGAAGTTGTGATAGAGACCTACCACACCGGCTACAGCTAAAGGTAAGGACCTCACTTTAATTCTTAACATTTAATCTTCATTGTAATAGAATTCTAATAAATTTCCTACTATAAATACACTATTTCTTCTCCAGTTTTCACATATTCAAATTTCATTACTCATCAATACCCTCACATGTGTTAAAGTTACTCCGTTGTATAGGTTAGACGGTTTGACGACAAACTAACCACACTTTTCTTTTTTTCTTACACCGTTAGACGTAACACGTATCATTTAAAAAGATGCTGTAACAAATACCATTGAATTTATAAGATAAAAAACAACATTATATACATGTATAATAATGAAATAATAAAATAGTTTAAACAAACTACAAGCCGTCAAACAAATAAATCATATAAACGAAATATAAGTAAGCGTAAATTTAAATTGTCAATGATTCATGAAAATAATTAGGTAATCAATGATTATCGCATTATTATAACATTTTCCAATGAGCACAAAATATATTCAAAACAAGAAAAATTGTTGCATGAACTATTTAAGAGCAAATAAGTTGAACAATAAACTTAAAACAATACATTAGTCGATGTTGAAAGAAGAAATTAATTTTTTTTTATTATTATTAATATTAAATTCATTTTCTATTTAACAATTTGTCCATTGGACAATTATGTAAATTTCTTATTTTTTTTTTTTTTCAATTTAAATAACACGTGGGTGGTAATTTACTACATTCGTTCTTTTATCGGATATACAAAATTTTGATATTCAAATTAAACGTCGCTAAAAAATAAACAAAAGTGATAATATTTATTAAAAGAAAAAATTGTTGAGAATTAAAATATTTTTTTCCTCGATACACAAATATAATTTATTTATTTTTTTTTTTTTTTTATGTAGGGACCGACGTAAGTGGAGGCTCGAATTGGAACATTTTAACGTAAACAATCGAAGTGGACCTGGTCATAAATAAATACACATCGAGTGTTATTGGGTTGTAAGAAAAAACGTTTCTCAAAATAATAAAATCACCGCTTTATTTAAATCTAAATAAATGCACACACATGACATGGTTAGAAAAATAATATAATATCATACACATTATTCATCTTCGAATTTGTAATATTCAATTAATTATTTATAACGCTAATTTTCAGTTACAGTTATTGTCTGTACCAAAAACTAAAGTAAAGTTGGGTGCTGAAAATATTCCCCTCTTCATACCTATCTAAAAAAAAAAAAAGAAAACAAATAAATTTTACACTAACAATCGTTAAGCACACGTTATACTGTTTAAATATCAGTTGAACTTTTTCTTAGTTTATTCTTGTTAATTTTATAGGTTTCTTTCTCTTTTTTAAACAATTTTTAATCTCTGAATATTGACGTTTTACTAAAAATTGAAATATTTTTAGTATTTGAAAATATATTACGAACAGTTCGGTGTTTATTGGCGAAAGTTTAACAAATAAATAAACATACAAAATTCTAACGAGTCATCAATTTATTAAAAATGTATGAGGAAGATGATGCAATGAAATATTATGTTTCCAAAGCTGATACGATGCTAGAAAAGTACAATGGAAATAGCTGTATGTTTACCTCTTGGATTAAAAAATTTGAGAATATAGTTGATTATCTCGGAATACCTGATAGTAAAAAAATAACATTTCTATGTTTAATGTTGGAAAATGATATATTTCATACTCTCTCGAATGATTTATCTCCGCAAAACATTTACAATGTTCCGTATTTGGATATAATATACGAGTTAAACTCTTTTAATGTTATGACCACAAGGAAATTAATCAGAAAAAATTTTAGAGAAAGAATACAACGCGACAACGAGACTGTAGAAGATTATGCTAAAGATTTATTCCAACAGTTTCATAAATCTTTTAACAAAGAACAAATTAATTTATTATTATGCCAACAATTCATAAAAGGATTACGCGATCGTGTTATAGCTACGTATTTGAGTAGGAAAGAAAATGTAACATTCAAGATGATTGCAACAAAGGCAATTGAACTTGAAAGAAGATATAATGCTCCGATAAATGAAAGAAATTTCAATGAATTACGTACAATCAAACATTAAACAAATGATATATAAAATAAGATAATATTTCATTAATGTAATATATTAAATCGCGTCAATATTTTATTAAGATAATTAATTAATCTATTGTATGCTAGAAAAAAATTATAACAATTTTTAACGTTGACTAAATGTATTTAAAATTTGATTAATTATTGTATGTACATGAAGTTTAAAATCTTCTCTTTTTTTTTTACTCCTATTTAATAACAATAAAATTTAAATAATGGAGTCGACTACCAAGTATCGATCAATTGTTAAAATATCAGTTAAACTTTCATAATTTATATATACTTTTAAAAACAATTTCTAATTTTTATTACAATCCTATAAGTCTCTATACTTATTATTAAATATAAAAAATAAAATCAACAGTATAGAATAATAATGTTTTAAACAAATACATTTTTTTGAAAATATATTACGAACAGTGCAATGTTTATTGGGTGAAAATTAAACTAAAAACTTTTAACAAGTTAACTAATTAAAAATTTATATAATTTTTTAATAGTTTAATAGTTTTTAGAAAAAAGTTCGATTTAGATATAATTCATTTCGATATTCGGTTAAATAAATTTCGGAATTTCGTAGATTATCTCGAAGTACCTGATCGTAGAAAAGTTACATTTTTATGTTTAATGTTGAATGTTGAAAACCTTAAAAGACTCAAGGTAAATCCACTTTATTATAACTCATTATTTTTATCGTAAGAAAATTAATATTATATATATAACATATTATATATAACAAATTTGAATGAATTACAGACAATCAAATATTAAACAAATAAAATAAGATTAGAAAATCTTTAATGGGTATAATTTGAAATGTTTAATATTTTTCTTTAAGATAAATAATTAATCTAATTATGCTAAAACGTTATGACATTTTTAACGGACACAAAATGTATTAAAAATCAGATGAATTATTTCACGAACTTTGTTACAATAAATTATCTGTGCTTAACACAACTTATTTATCGGTGTCAAACGAAGAAGCAACGAGTGAAAAAGTTATGTTTCTATTTGTAAACAGCAATCCTGTTCGTTAATGAAAAAAATTCAAAGTATTTGTATGGGATTCTATACTATTTGGAAATAGTTTTTGTATTGAATAAATAAAAGTTTTATATTCAAATCAAACGTTACAAAGAGGAAAACAAAAAATGTTCATTTTTATTACAAAACATAGCTGTTTAATTATAATTTTTTCTTTAATAAAAATACAACTTATTTAAGATATTTATCTATGGACTGACGTAAAAGAAAACTTTATTTTGAAACTAAGAGTGTAAACAGTCGATACGAATTTAATCATAAAATGAATAGGCATAAAAATAGTAAGGAATATAAAAAAAACTCGTTTATAAATGTGTTAATATCTTTCATTTCTTTAAGTGTATCAAATAATGATTGTTGAGTTTGTTTTACGTTTAAATTTGTAATATTATATTAATTGTTTATTCTCCTCATCGGCAGTTATATTATTGTATTTACCAATAACTAATAGATAGTGTTGAAAATCTGTTTATTTCCACTTCTATTTACAGACAATAAAATTGAAATACTTAGTCGATCAGTATTCGTTACAAGGTTAATCAGTAGAACTTTTGTATTCTCATTTTTCTTCATTTAATACTTTTCTAAAACAATATTTAATCTCTATAACGAACCTGAAATCCTTAATATAATTATATATAGATAAATGTAAATTATTGAAGTTTAAGAATAAGAAATTATTACGAAATACATTAAGATAAGTGTACTGTGCTTATTGTTAAAAGTTAAACAGAAATTCTAAGAAAGAATTTTCAAAAGATTTCTTATTTAATTGCAATAAGGAATAATTAACGTTTTCTGGTTTTCAAAAATGATGGATAACGAGGATCAATTACCCATAATTTGTACAGTATCTCATTATAAATTTATAGCACGTTCATTGCTCACACCTTTTAAGTATGGTAATGGTTTATTTCATAAGTGGCTAAATGCATTCGAGTATATAGCAGATATTATCAGAGTACCTGATGATAAAATGCTTGAATTTTTCTTTGTAATGGTGGATAATGATGTTCATAAGCGTTTCAAGGACTCTAATCCTTCTGTCAACTTTTCTGAAATTTCATACGATGAGATTATACCGAAGTATTATAATCTTTTTTATACTTCTGCAGATCAAACTAGTTTAAATAGAAAACGTTTTTTATGTCGAATTCAATTTGAAGAAGAAACGATTGAAAGTTATTCTAATCATTTATACAAAATATTTAAACAATGCTTTTATAAAAGTAATATTAATCTCAAAATACGCAAACAATTCGTAAAAGGTATCCGCGATGAAGAAATAAGAACACATTTAGAAAAATTATCCCCTTTGTCATTCGAAAATGCAGTTTCGAAGGCCATCGATTTACAAGTCAAAAAATTAAATTGCAGAATGGATCAAATAACTAAAATAAACTCTAAAGATGCTAAACAAATCAAACATATAAACGAACCCTGAAACTGGATCATTTTTAATCCTGAAAATTTTATGAAGATACTTAATTCATCAAAGTATTAAGAAAACTTTTACGAGTGCAAAAACTATTCAAATGAATGAAGTTGCTGCATGAATTATTAAAGAGGAAAATGAACTTCAATTAAAATAACGCATTAGTCGAAGTTACGAAAGAAAGAAGTAAGCAAAAAAGCTGTATTTTTATCCTTAAAAAGTAATCCTGCACGTAATCGAAAAAGTTCGAAGATTTAGTTTTGGATCTTGCAGAATTAAGAAAATATTTTCATACTTAAGACATAAACATTTGTATCTTATACTAAATGTTTCTAACAATGAGATAAAAACGAAAAATGGTATTCGTTATTAACAACAATATTGTTATTATTTAAAATATTTCCTAAATAAAATTACAGTTTATTTATTAAATTTATATAAATATTTTGCCAGAACTTTTTATTGTAAACAGGCTAAGGAGATTTAGTTGTAAATAAAAATAATTGTAAATATATATAATAATATTTATTATTTATTATATAAAATTTATATAATATATATATAATATTATATAATATTATATAATATTTATATTATATATTATATAAATATATATAATATATAATAATTATAAATATAAATAATAATAAATATAATTATTAAGCTAATAAGTGAAACAAACGTCTGAACAAAGAATTTTCAAAAGACTTCCTATTTAATTGCAATAAGGATTAATTATCGTTTTTCTTTTTTTTTTTTAAATGATGAATTTCGAGGATAAATTGTCAAATATTTCATTATGAAGAACAAAATCGTTTATTGCTAACTCCTTACAAAATGCAAAATGGTGACTTTTATGAATGGCTAAATATATTTGAGTATATAAAAGAAATTTTCGGCATACCTTATAATAAAATAGTTCAATTCTACTTTAAAATGATTGATAAGGAAGTCAATTTGAATGTCAGGTGTATTTACCCAACTGTTAATTTCTATGTAATTTCATACCAAGAGATAATACTGAAATATCATAATTATTTTTATCCTCTTCGAGGTAAAATTGATTTATCCCGTTAATAACTGCACATATTAAATATTTTTGTTAAGCTACGAACATAATTTCCTATCGGTTCTTATTCATATTGATTTCGAGTAGAATCGCACCTGAAAATTTGTATTGTTGTCTCAATAAATAAAATAAAAAAAGAAAAGTCTTTTGTTTCTTCTAATTGGACTGACGAATTCACTTTAAGTCGTATGATAAACTATCAACAAAAAATTAATTTATTTATTTGAATTTTTTGATTAATTTATTTAAATAAAATTAGTTCAATGAACAATTACAATGAATGTGACCGTTTCGTTTTATACTGAATTCAATAATGTACAAAATTCCAAATAAATTTGTTCCCGTCGACATGGAGGTGTGTCGAGAGCTACCTGTAAAGGACCGGTTTGTTAACAAAGAACACATTAAAATAGTGACCTGGGCCAACGAAAGATTATTTAGGTACCTGAACTGCATTCCAATGATGGGCTATAAAATTCGGGAAAAAATATTTTCTTTGATGATAGAATACTTCAAATCCCAACTGAAAGGGCAGCCATTGTTATGTCTACGCATTAACAGCGGTGAAGGGGTGCTTGGGACTAATGGAAAGTTTCATCCTCTTTTGTAACGTTCTTTTGGAACGACTCATGTCTCCCAGCACGTTTCTCTCTTTCTTCTACATGTTTCTCTCATTTTCCCTCAACGTTTCATTATTTCTCCCACCATGAAATCTAGTCTAGTACCGTCCAAGTGGAAAATGCCGAGATTCAACGAAATTTTTAGGTTAGCCCACAATGGCAAGCGTTTTTGGACAATGTAGGAAACAAAAGAATTTTTACGGACTTTTCCTAGGCATTGTACATAATATTTAGGTATTCTATAAAATAACAAATGTTATTAAGGCAGTGTTGATATTATATATAAATTTTTATTTAATTCAATTAATTATTTTTATAATATTTTTGTTTCCTTTTCTATTATGTTATTAATTTTGAAATGTTTAATTTAAAAAATATTAAAAGTATTCGGAATAATGTAACATTTTATACTACATGACAACATATTTAATATATTAAAGAACATAATCGCAATAAATAGTAGAAACATCTGCGTTTTAGGTTATTCGAAAAATGAATATTTTTGTTATTATTACTAACTTCTAGACAGGAAAGTCGTTGGTCAAGTTTTTAGCTCCTATTATAAAATTTGATGATATAATAATATGACTTAATTTTATAAACAATTTGTAGATTAAGGGAAATTGGAACTTCGACCAGAATGAGTGGTTATCGATTTTCTTTCGTTTATCGTCAGTTTAACGATGCCATTCTATTATAATATTTTGGCATGTTTCCATTAAAACAAGTTTCTTTTACAATCCGTCAATATTTTGATAAAATTAATATGTCTTCATTTTCACAAATTGTGTCACTTGAAAGGGTTTTCTGTTCGTGTCAGTCACCTAAATAAATATTAAAAATAAATTATGTTTTTTATAAAGAAAAATATTTCATTATCATAACCATTACTTTTTTGAATAGCAATTCAAACGTTTTTGATTTTCTTTTAGAAACGTTTTTTTTTAAATAACAAATCTTTTTGTAATCAATATGAATATAATTTTCTAAGTGTATAATTACCTGAATTAAATCTTTGAACTTCGTCGACAACGTGTTCCTACATTGTTTAATAATGTTTCCTAATATTCCTATATTAAGTTTAGAAACACAATTTTGTTGCTTATTTCTTCTTCTTCTTCTTTTACTTTGACTAATGTTTTATCTTGACTAATGTATTGGTTTTAACCGAAGCTTATTTGCTCATAAATATTCTCATGCAACCTTTTCACTGGTTTTTAATGTTTCTTGTGCTCTTAGAAAATATTATAATATTGTGCTATTCTTTGAATAATTATTTATCTTCGCATAAATTATTGATCATTTAAATTTATTTGTCTTATTTATCTAATCTTTAAAAAGCCAGTAGTTCATTGAAGCTGAATTATTTACTTTTCGATTTTTTCATTTTTCTTATTTCAACTGCAATGGCCTTTTTTTTTGCTTTTTTGAATGTTAAATTAGACCTGTTTTTTAAATATGTTTTTATTTCTTCGTCGCGAAGCCCATATACAAATTTTCCCAATAGTCTTTCATCTTGAAAATCCGTATAATCGCACTTTTCATATATTTTGAGTAGATTTTTTGCATATTCCATTATGGTTTCTTCTTCATATTGATTACGAAACATAAAACATTTTCTGTGTAAATGAGATTCATCGTCGGTAGAAAACTTTTTAAGGTAATAGTTTATTATTTCATCGTATGAAAGTTCAGTGAAGCTGACTGAAGGAAACATCTTTCGTACAGACGTATGTACTTCATTATGAACCATTTTATGGAAGAACTCAATCATTTTATTATCCGGCACCTTGATCGTATCTGCTGTATACTCAAATTTATTATACCAAGTAAAAAAACTACCATCCTGGGGATGATAAATATAAATGTATAAAGAAGCATGATCAAGATAATAAGTTATGAGATTATCTTTGGCAAATTGAATGGCCTTTGCCACCGTTTCATCGAATGTTAAGCAAGGATTTTTATGTAAATGAGTTCTTACTTCCTTGTAATGGATTCCATTAATGAATTGTTTGCATAATAATTCTTCTTTGTGTTCTTCATAAGAACACTTATTATATATATTTTGTAAACTATCAATATATCTTTCTAATGGCTCTTGTTCGTATTGATATCGATGTTGCAAACGATTTCTATGTAAATAAATATCAAAGCGAGAAAAATAACTAATGTAATGTTTTATTATCTCTTCGTATGAAAGTTTAGAATAATCTAAAGTAGAGAAAGTCTTCTTGACGCGTACATGGAGATCACTATCCACCATTGAAAGAAAGAATTCAACCATTTTATCATCTGGTACGCCTGTAATATCAGCTACATACTCAAATTTATTTAACCAAATGTGAAACTTACGTTTATTATTTAGATCGTAAGGATCTATCTTTATAAGAGCTTGATCTATATAATACGTTGTTAGATTATTTTTGGCAAATTCAACGGCCTTTGCTACCGTGTCTTTGTAAGATAAATTAGGATCGTTAAATAAATGAGTTTTTGTATCATCGTCGCGTATCCCATTACGAAATCTTTGGCATAAAATATAATCTATGTCACATTGAAAACCGCACATATTACATATTTTCCATAAACTACGAGAATAATATTCTATCGGCTCTTGTTCATATTGATTTCGAGCATAAAAACGATTTCTGTGCGTTATTATTTCATCCGTAAAAAATAAATACTTAATGTAATGGTTTATTATTATTTCGTATGGTTGTTCAGTTAAATTAACATCAGGACAATTCTTCTTGACTTGTTCAAGGTTATTATTACCCACCATATAAAAAAAAAAATCAACGATTTCATCTCTTGATACACCGATATAATCAGCTACGTATTCAAATCTATTTAACCACAGAAAAAATTGTTCCTTTTCTTCTGACTCGTAAACTTGCATCATTTTAAGAGCTTCATTTCGAAAATAAATTTTGCGATTAGATGTTTGTAATGAATATTTATTGCTCATTATTTTGAAATATAAGGAAACACTTTATATTACACTTATTCAACGTAAATAGATAATCTTAATCTTTTGTCCTTGCTCTTTTAATCTCACTTTTATCAATAATCACGATACTCTTTTCGTGATTTCGTTTCGAATGTATTTTAAAACAATTTCTTTTTTTTCTGGCACCTTTAAGTTATATATTTTTCTAATAAATTATTTTAAGAAAACCATGATGTTAACAAAGAACAGTCGTCAATAGTTTAACTGATATCTTAACAGTCTAACGTTTATATTTAAATACTCAACTATTTAAACTTTATTGCTGTTAGATAGAAATAGAGGGGGGGCATGTTTTGAGTGCCATCTATTAGTTCATGAAAGAGATAATAATATAATTGATTATGTAAACACACACACACACAGTATGTAAAAGAACTTATCATTAATGTTGAGGATTGGTAGAATACATCTCCATTTCTTTAGGTCTCGGAATAAACTAACCTCAAATTCACTTTTCAATAGATTCTCTTCTTTCTTTCTTTCTTTCTTTCTGTCACGCACACCTAGGATAGCACATACACACACACACACACATTCACACTCGTATGTAATGTATGTAATTAAACTGAGAATAACAGGTTGCCTTAACGCAAAGGGTGTCGGATATTCCCTTCGACTTTTGTATTATTATTCTTATTGACTTAATACTTTTTTAAAACAGTTTTTAATGACTATGACGAACTTGATATTTTTAACATCATTGTAATATAGACAAAAAAATTTTCAAATTTTAATTAGGCAAGTTATACGTTTAGGGAAATATATTTATACAGTATTCATAATATTTTGTAAATTTAAAAAATTAATAAAAATAATAAAAAATAATAAAATTAATAAAAAATAAAAAACATTGAACAATATAATGATAAATTAATAAAAATATTCAATTTTAAACCTCGACAATACGTATATTATTATTTGAACTAAAAATTGGTGAATATAAAAATTTTTTTTATAAAAAAAAAAGTATATGTATGGTATATAAGAATAGTAATAAAATGTTATCTTCGTTTTTGCGTAAACGGTTGTACCTACAGAGTTTATTGTAAAAACTCCGAGTTGTTACAAATCAAGTATTACAAATACCCCAAAGCAAGGATTCTCGTGATCCATCTGCTATCTGTAAATATTATATATTTCTTGTAACAATTTTTCACCTTCAATACGTAACTGTGATCCCTAACTCACAGACTACAAACATAGAACAAATAATTCTAAATTTAAAGCAGTCACATTTTTCAAAAAGATAATGGCGTTTTAAGTTCATTACTAAAAGTAGAAAGTGTTTATTAGTGAAGATAAAACAAAAGTACTACTTCGAATGAATATTCAAATTACTTGATGTTATAATCAGAAGATTTTATTTGTCATTTAAATAATTACAATGGATACAATGACGGAATTGGTAGCACAAGGAATCCGTTTACTCAAAAAGTTCGACCCGAAATGCATAGATTTTCTCAACTGGCTAAATTGTTTGGAGTATGTAGTCGATTATCTTGAAGTAACAGAAGATATAGAGACTGAATTTTTATTAAATATGGTCGAACCTTCGGTTTTTGAAACTTTGGTGAATGTGTCAGCACCTGAAGACCCTTTTCAATATTCATACGAAGAACTCATATCAATGCTGGAGCAATTATACTCAAGCCTTCAAGGAGAGTTAGCTGCTGAATATCGTTTCAAGACTCGAATTCAAATGATCGACGAAACTGTGGATCACTATGCCTTTGCTTTAAACACGATAATTAATAACTGCAGTCCTGACTTCAACACAAGCGATAATTTACTTAATCGATTCGTAAATGGACTAATAATCCCGGAAATTAGAAGTCGATTATTACAAGAACCAAATTTAACATTCTATACGGCAGTAATAATAGCTCAGGAAATAGAATTTGATTGTTTTGAAACTAGATTTACAAATTTATATATCACCGAGAAGAGGAGATGAAATAAGACTATACGCTTGTTAAATAATAAAAATATACAAAGTTGAGAAACAAATGTTTCTTCGTACATTAATGTAATAATAGTTTTAAGATCATTAATTTAATAATCTGTCGATTATGAAAATTGTTTCTCTTGTAGTGTGAATTGCTGCATAGACAAAGCACGTTGACTTTGTTTATATTAGAACCTCAGTTAATAGGTAAAAAGAATAAGCATGCAATAAAATTGTATTTTTGTCTGTTAACAATAATGCTGCATGTTATTGCAATAGTTCAAAATTTTAATTTAGGTTCTCATTCTCTCTTATCTTACATTAAATTAATACAATTAATAAAAATTTGTTATTAACAAGAAACGACGAAAACGAAAATTGTAATGATTCCTTAAAAGGAATATATTACTAAAAATATGTTCCTAATGGAAAAATCAAATTTAGTTAAAATATTTTTGTAAGGATTGACATAATATGTAGCACTGCTTAAATTCGATATTTTAAGTGTTGATAGTAAATAAGGTCAGATACAAATGTCTAACAAGATATCAGGAGATCAAAATGAACAAAATATATTACACAATTAAAATTTATAAAATACTTTTAATTTTACAAAAGTGTGAAATCTTTATAAGGAAGATTAACTAGATTGAATCAGTAACTGTTGGTATTTGTTGATATTTAAATCTGCTACACTTTTTCAGGTGTTTATAATGGTCCGTAATATTGATACTTTGATAAAGGACATATTTTAGGCGTTAAATATTTACCGTTTATCTTTCCTATATCTAAGCAGTTCAATTTAAACAGAGAATTGTTTAGCGTACGCCAAAAAGTTAAAATATCATTCGAAACTTCAGTAATTTTTAATCTTGTTAACATTATACATTTGTTATCATAATTTTTCGTTCCCAATACAACACTGCGATCGTTCATTCACAGATTGTAACAGAAAATCGAATAATAATAAATATAAAGCATTCAAATCTTTCATAATAACCGAATTTTTAAATTCATTACGAAAAGTACAAAGTGTTTATTTGTGAAAGTGAAATAAAAGAACTTCAAACAAGTTATCAAATTACGTGCAGCTATAATCAAAAACCCTTATTAGTCATTTATGTAATAACGAAGATGGATAGAGTGATAGATTTAGTTAAGCAAGGAATGAATTTACTTAGTAGATTCGAGCCGACAGAAGCAGATTTTCTTAAATGGCTAAATTGTTTCGAGTTTGTAGTCGATTGTCTTGAAGTAACAGAAGAAATAGAAGCTGAATTTTTATTACATATGCTCGAACCTTCAGTTTATGAATCTTTGGCGTTACAAGTAATTCCTTACAGCCTTTTTGAATTTTCATACAGAGAACTCATATCAATGTTGGAACAAAGATACTCATTCTTTCGAGGAGAGGCTGCAGCTGAATATCGTTTTCAGAATCGAAATCAAATACACGGTGAAAATGTATCTCACTATGCCAACGCTTTAACCTTGATAATTAATGAATGCAGTTCTGAATTCCACACAACTGAAAACTTAATTAATCGATTTATACATGGACTAATTCTCCAGAAATCTAGAAATCGATTATTACAAGAACAAAATTTAACATTCTATGATGCAGTATTAATCGCTCAGGAAGAAGAAATTGAGGTTTTTGGGACCTGTTGTCCTTGTCATTTTATGCATTTAATTAACAGCTAGAAGTGAGTGTGAAAAAGACAACATGCCTTTCAAACAATAAAAATATACAAACTAATGAGTGGAATATTTCTTTATACACCACAGTATCACTAGTAGTTTCAAGATCATCAATTTTATAAAGATATTCAGTTAAATAAAAATGTCTAAACATTACGGAGTTCTTTAGTAACATAATATGTTTTTATTTTTACTTTGACTTGTTACGTAGACTTTGATTAAACACATTGATTCATTTCAATTGTACCTTATTTATTGTTAAAATGTATTTGTCTTTTTAAACTATATTATTATTTTTAATAGCTTTCTGTGAAGAAATAAATATATTATTAAAAATATATAAAAATATATATTTTTTTAAAATTATATACGATATATATAATTACATAATCGTATTTCATAATAACGTAATCATTAATATATCGTATATAATTTTAAAAAAATTTATAATTTTTTATATTTTTAATAACATATTTATATCTTCACGGAAAGTTATATATTAAAAATTTATATATTATTATATACATATATATATTATATATTAATATTATTACATATAATATATAGAGAACAACATATTTACATTTATGAATTATCATAAATATGTGAATTACCATCATTTTTATAATTTAAAATGTATAATTTATATAATATATATTTTATTTTATATTTTTTGAAATATATTTATTTCTTCACGAACTCGTAAAAAAACTTTGAGTCCAGTTAGAATATTTATATAAGGATTAATCTAGTAGGACGTTATGATTAGGAATTTTATGTGTCTAAAGTTAATGCTGATTTGAGCATAAAATAAATGTAACAAGATATGGAAGGATTGAAGTGAAGAGAATATGTTACATGATTACAATTTAAAAGTACTTTGAAGTTTACAAAGCATTATATCAGAATGATGATAAACAAAAGTAAACCGATAAACGTTGGCATTTGTCGATTTTGAAATTTGTAACTTTCTATAAACTGTTTATAATGCTGAATCATATCAATCATAATGCTCATCAATCTAGTAGAATATTGTAGGAATAATGAAATCTCATAAATAAAGTTAGATAGGGTACGTAACAAGAAAGAAAAATAATAAGACAGCACATAAGATTATGATTATGATTTTGATAGGAAAACCAAAAAGTAAAAGATCATTAGACTTGTAAAAATGAAGATGACAAGATAAGGTAAAAATGTAAAACCAAACCAAATAGAATGAAAGGAGCTAATGTAAGATAAAAATAATTAGCATGATTGTGCCAAAGTTCATATTGCCAATTATTATTAACAATAAAACTCGAAATTAAGACTTAATAGCTAATATTGGTTTAAATTAGCATGGAATACTAGAGATGCAGATTTATTAACTAAAACTGAATTACATGATTAGAAAGAAAAATGATTTATTAATACAGACTTAATAATTGGTTTAGGAAATGTAAATGCATATTGATTTACTCTCCAGGTCATTTTTGCTGATCTATTCCAATCCTTACTTTTTAATATTTTGACTCGTTTGTGAATAACAAATCATTTTTTAAAAGAGAAAAAAATTAGATCCTTATAGGTTAGGAATGTAAATGCCTATAAGATTGATTGGTTTTAAGATTTTTTAAAGAGTCTGTTACTTTTTAGAGATAAGGTTCTAATGTTAGGACGTTCAAAAAAATATTATTACAATAAGGACAAATGTATAATAGTTAAAACATTAAACACAAATTTGTATGATTACTACAAAGTTTTTCAATTTATATGACATTGATGAAATTACAAAAATACATCAAAATTTATAGGAAAATAAAATATGATATATTACAATTAACACAAATCCAAAACATAATAATTAAAATATATACTAAATATAAATTACAAGTCTGTTTAACTGGAATGTTTATAGACGTATGACAATTTTTATTTAAAAACGATTATTTTTTTTATTTAAGCAATTAATTATTTGTTAGATAATAGTTTTAGCATCTAAGTTTGTCATTTTTATTAATTTACATATAATATCTGTTCTACAAATGTAATAAACTTATCAAAAAAAACGTGTCATACAATAATTTGGCAAAATTTACTATATAATATTATATGTAATTTAAACGCTTAATATTTTTACAAATTATTTTTAAAATTTGTCTGCTTTAAGTTTGCTCAATAAAACAATGATATGTCAAATCCAAAATTATTCTTATACACTTTTATTGAAATATTATTTAATACATCTTTTTAATCTTAATTATTCTTTTGAATACAAATAGGAGTAATTTTTTTTAGCTTTTAATTAAATTATTATGAAAAAGTTATCATATATGTATATATATTATTTATTTAGACGACGTGCTTGAGTTATACTAGATATAAAATTGTACATGATGGTAAATCTGGTAGTTTAATGTAAGATTATGTTATGTTATTGTAATCGAAATAAATCGTGTAAAATAAAATACCACATACAAAATTTCAAAGTACTCATTATTTTTCTTGTGCAATTAAATAGAAAGATTTCTAAAAATGGTAATCAAATTATAATATCGCTTTCCCTACCGTGTCTATTATTGTTTTAAAAAAAAGTTTTCAGTTAAATAATTAATTCTCTTTCAATATTTCGTGACATATTTGTTTCCTCCCAAATATGTTTTAACTTCAACAACATAAAATATCTAAATAAAAATCTAAGATACTAATATTAACGGAATGAAGGCAAGTTTTTCCAATCTGTGCAACAATTCCCATTAGAAATAAAAACTTCTTTTGTTCCTAGAGTATTCCATAATATCATGACGTTCATCGATTAACTGAGAATCTTCATAAAATTGACGAGCATAAAACTTTTTTGTTCTTCAATGACTTCTTTTGCCTTTTTATCTTTTATTTTGTTTATATTCGAAAAATTTGTAGTACAATTACGGTCTTTTTCTAATATTAATTTGGCAATAGCAACATTTTCTTTATATGACTGACCTCTTGATCTTCCAAGTCCGAAGCTATTCCGACTAAGTCACTGAAAATGTATTTCGATTGTATTTCTTGCAATTTTTTTTTTATTCTGATACTCTGCAGTCCATCTATGAATCGATTCTTTAACCGATCAAGTGTTACAACTTCAAGCCTGCATCCTTCCATCAATTTTAATAAAACCAAATAATAATCGTTTATGGATTCGCCAAACATTAGATTTCGTCTCGCGAAACGTTCTTCACTTGTATTCATATTTGGATGAGTAAAGTACATATCATCTAACTCTAATATAAGATCATCGTACGTTAGTTGAAATATAGTCCTAGGAGATACTTTTTTTTGAAGATCATTAAATGACGATGGTATTAACATACTTAATAAAAAGGTAACTTTATCAATATCTCCAAAACAAAGAAAATCAGATAAATACTCAAAATGATTTACCCAATGGAGAAAAGGGTTTTCTTCCTTCTTATACTGCGGGAGTATAAGTTGTGCTTTAGTTAATAATGCGTCTAAAACTTCCATTTTGTTTAATATTTCAAAGTAGAAATAAATCAAATCTTCTTTATTTTGAAATTTTCACGTAATTAGATTACTCGTTGAAAGTTTTATCATTTATTCTTTGTTTCACTTTTATTAATAAGCACTTTATAATTTTGGCAAATTAACTTTGAAAAATTATGTTTTTTTTTTCTTGTTGAAACACGCTAATGATTTATATTTAAAATTATTCGTTTTATGTTTATTTTATGTATTACGATATTTGAGTGAATATGATATTAGTGTCGTATTGAAGGTGAATAATCGTTACCACAAATGTGTTATATAAACAAGATTAAAAATATGTAAGTTCTAACGTATATCTTGACCGTCTGATAGATACTAATTGATTCGATATTAAACACGTTGATTACTTTGTCAGTTAAAAGTGACTAATACTGAATTTTCCGTTCCGGTCACATCAGTTACTTGACAATCAACTATTTTTCACTTCTAATTTCAAATATTATCTGACAAGGATTTTCTTATAAATTTATATAACGCTCTAGATGTTAAACCTAACTGCTTAAATACAAAATAAGCTAACGACTGATATTTAGCGCCTATCATAAATTCTTATTCAAAGTAAATAACCAATGTCTTATGATTATAAACATTTTGTAGAGTATTGCGAATATAAACGTAGATAAATGTAAACGGTTACATAGATGTACTCTTATTTATCGTACTTCTGTAAATGTAATACTTTTGTAAAATTAAAACTATTTTCAAAATTATAATCGTTTAACATATTCTGTTTACTACGATTCTTTATCAATTTCTTTATGAATAGGACATTATTATCTATCAACGTTTAAAATATCTGATTGTTAGTAGTGTAGTTTATTACATTAATCAATAAACAAAATAATAATCAATAATCAATAAACAAAATAATTAGATAAATATCCTGACTAAATTCAGTTATTTTTTTGTTTTTTCTAGAAACATATTATAAATAAAATTATCGTATTATGGAACAATTAACAACTTTCTATCTAGTTTATTAAAAATTTATAATTTATACAAAATCTTGTATCTCTAGTATTATTGTAGCGTTACAAAGAGATAAGATTTAAAATTTCAAGTACATTATCATTGGAATAATGTACAGAATTATTTGTTACAAATTAAAACAATCTTCTTCTTTTTATTGCTCATTTTATTCTTCTTTTTATTTCTTACCCCTACCTATTATAGAACGTTTCATGTTTCTTTTATTTTTAAATGATCTTATTCTATGATATACGACTTTTAACATCCAACAAAAATCAAAGACAAATAAAAGTGTTAAATTAAAAATAGCATAAAAGTACAAAATTACAGCACTGAAAAAAATTGTACAGTAGCTAATAGATCACGTGTAACAAAAAATTTAGCATAATTACTTTTCACAAAAAAGAAAAAGAGAAGATTAATTAAAATTAATACTTATTTTCTACTATCGCAATTAAAATATATCACAGATTTTCTTTAATGGTAGCCTTAACGATGCTCAATTAAATTTTCATATGATACACGTTTTTCTTTGAAAGATTTCATCAAATAAATTCATTAATTATATCTTTTTATTTTTCAGCAAGAGAAACTAAAAAGTAAAAATAAGATAGAGATCCCAAATTGAGTTGGTGACATAAATGAGGATTACTATACCACATTGCAGATTTGATGCTCATCTGTATCCAGTTTGTTTTTTTGATCATAACTCCTAACATCATTTATTGTTCCTTATCCATTCAAATGTTTTAAGGGGTTATACGCAGTTAGAATTTTTACAAAATCGATTTTTTTTTTTTCATTTTCGGAATGGACATATATTTAAGTATATTCTCTGAAAATTTCAAATCGATCCGACAAATATTCTTCATTTCATGTAAGCTGCAAACAAAAATTTTTAACTATGTGTAAACGTCTCTTTGAAACTTTAAACGCGTTTTTCTCAAAACGGTATTTTCAAAGTCGGTGATCTCGATTTTTCAAAAACGGCTTAACCGATCGGTTTCGAATTTTTACACAATCTTCTTAGATATATTCCTCAGGTATTAAGTATAAGGAAAAATTTTTTAAAAATTTATTACTATTTTTTTGTAACAATTTAGAGCGAAAATTTTAGTCAAAAACAACAACTTTTTTCCAAATAGACGCCATTTTGTCAAAAATCAAAATTTTTATTATTCCTTGGTTTTAATACCTGCATTAATCTATCCTTTAAAAGAATCCACCATATTTTTTAATTTCAATAATCCAAACCACTAAAATGGAGATCACCGTCAAATGTCTTTTTTTAGAGGACGTTCAGGAAATCATCTACAGGAGCGGTGCAGATTAATATTTTTACATAATCGATGCGCTATTGTATTCTCAAAAGTTGGCTCTATTTGAATTACCATCACTTTTGTTTGAGAAATAAAAACTGTTTCTATAAAAAATTCATGAAAATATGTCTTTTTCGAGCCTCGCAACTGCGTATAACCCCTTAAGATGAATGCTATCAGATGGTTGTTTACGAATTGTCGAAATCTTGTGTCAAAATTTCATATGTACGTATACACCGTTTAGATCAAATAAAATGGATGATGGGTGTTTGTACGTAACACGTATTCCAAAACAGTATAATTAATATTACTGTCACCATCGTTTGGTTTGGATGAAACAATATATCTTTTGATTAAGATTCCTGTCTTCTATACAGTAAAGAAAGAAACCATTTTCAAATAATGTAGAATAATAATCAAGTCCCATATCAATGTGTAGCAATTATGATAGCTGCTGCTGAAACAAATTTTGATATTGTCAGTTATAGTAACATGAGATAGAACTAGAAATGAATAGTTGTCGAATCAACATAAGTTGCATGTACAAATGTTGAAAGTAAAGGTTTCTTACCTTTTGTCGATAATGATTTAACTTGCACTCATTTTTCTTTTGGTTGCTTTCCAGTATATATAAATGTTGATATTGATATTTAATATTGTATGGAACCCAATGGTAGTTTCTTTAACTTGTCTGATGACATTTTCCTGATTGTGGATTAAAAACTTCTTCTTTATATCTGATCCTATTATTTGTAACACCATAACATCTAGCTGATGTTATATTTTTATAATTTTTATTTATTATGTATCTAATATAATTATATTTTATAATTATATATTTTATAATTATGTTATTTAATTAATATTATATTGTAATTGAAAATATGGGATTTATATTATATATAATGTATGTATGGACATTAAAAAGTCTAATCTTGGCCAATTTTAATTGATGATTTAAATTTAAATTGATTTAATTGAGATGTAATCATCTCACAATTTATTTTGTTTAACCCATAAAATTAATTTGTTGATATTATTTACAATTCTTGACAAGTATACAAAACTTCAGTTTATCTACTTCCAATTTTCCACGTATACTTATAATAAAATATGTATAAATATATTTAGCATTTGGAAGATTTCAAAAGTCGTAATACCATAGAATTTTTATATGCAAATCTAATTATTTCCCATAAGAGTATAGCAATTAAAATTACTATTGAATGATTATATTGTCACATAATAAATGACATATTATTTCTATTATCTTTTACAATGATTGTCTTTTACAAATTAATGTTGAAATTAGTTTTTTATGGTCTCAAGTGAGTCAATTTAATTGTTATCAAACGACATTACAGAATTCGGTTAAAACAAAACCGATAAATATATTATATATAAGTAATATAATATTATAAATTGATACACTGAATATAAAACATTTGTTATTGATTATAAATGTACATTATATGAAAATAAAAATTGATAGTTACCAAAAATATTAATCTTTACAATAGCTTTTACCTTTTATATGTCTAACAAGATTATATTACATATAATAATAATAAATAATTATCAATTACAATTACTAAATGATTCAAGATCAACGTTGTTGAAATCATTTATACAAAAATTTGTTGCATATAGTAAATTATGCATAATATTGTAATAATTTTCCTACAAACATCTGCTCCTACTTATTTTAATAATAGTGTTACAATTTATATATAATATAAATAAGTTATTGAAACACACACACATACACACAAAATAATTATAAAACTGGAAAACACACAATGGTACTTAAAATAAAAATAATAAATTAAAATTAATCAAAAATATATATATGTGATAATAAGATATAAAAAATAATAAAATATATTTTTGATTTATCTCTCAACCTAGACAGGGATACCTGCAATCTTAATCTTAACAAATAGATAACAAATTTTCATAGATAAAACAACCCTGTAATAAGGTTTTGCTTGTGTTTATGCAAAAAATGAGTATCAGACACTCATCAGTACATCATCAGACACGTGAGTATGAAACATTATATATTCTTAACATCAAAATAAGTTGCCAAGATGGCGTTGATAAACAATAAGTACAAAACCAAATATTGTATTTTATATCTATTAGCTAAAAATGTTTAATGTATTTAAAGTATTGCTGTAGGGATATATATGAATTGAATTATTCTAAATGCTATTATACCATTTCCTAAAGCGTGTTCAATTATAATCAGTTTTAATATATTAAATTAATACTGTTTGAACTAACAATAAGTAAAAATTAAATCAAGTTAATCTGTACTTTACTTACTCGTAGTGCTCGTATTGCAGGGCATCGTTTGTTAATAGAATCAAACTGTTCTGCAGGTATTGTGAAATACTTGTGGACTGAGTTACTCGCTATCCGAGGTTTCACTGTAATATAATAGATATGTATGTAGAAAATTTAGAAAGAGTTTTATCTCCTAGATACGTGTACGTTTTTCTATTTTGTTTTGAAAGTATTCTTAGAACTAATAAGACTAAGTTTCTCGTTATTCATGTAAGGATCAATAATATGATTTAGCACGTAGGCATATTATTTTTTAAATGAAAAATTACATATTTTGTTGTACAATTATATTGTAGACATTTATTTTAATATTAGCTTGATAGGAACAATATTCATGTCGATTTTTAAATTTATACATTTTTAGTATAAATTGAAGAAGAAAATATATATTTTTGTAAATAGGGGCTCCCTTAGACCCTTTTAGCGATACGGTACTGAATTGTAATGTGTTATGATTGGCCGATCGTCGTCTTCTTCTGTTTCTCGTAAGAAAAGTCTAAATATAATATTTCCTACATCTATTCTTGTGTTAAGAGTTATATATGACAAATAAGCAAAACGTTAAGAGTTAGAACGTACAAACCATTATTTTCACAGTAAAATGTATTTTTATATGTTTTGTTCTAGCTATCCATCCTCGAACAACGTTATTGCGGTTATACTACGAAACCTATCATAAAGGACGATAAACAAGAGTCGATGTTTACACTCGTAATATTCTATATACTATTTCTAATAAACAGGCATATTATCATTTTGAATAAGGACATATTTTAGGCATTAAATATCCGCTCCTTGCCTCTCCTGTTATTCAACAGTTCAGTTTAAATAGAGATTCGATCAGGTTTCATCAAACGGCTTTAATATACATTAACACGTTTGTATTTCTATTCTTGTTAAAATTATACATTATTAAATTAAAATTCTTCATTTTTAATACGACATTGCGATTATTCATTCGTTGTCAGATCTAAACGTAAAGATAATATTTCTAAATATAAGGCATTGACGTTATAAAAAAAAAGAGGAAAATAATTTCGATAATTTTAATTTGTAAACGTGTTTATTTAAAAAAAAAAAAAAAAGAAAAACAAACATAAAAGTGTAACAAAGGATATAAGAAAAATAAATCTTTTAACAAGTAATCAAATTACGTGTTACAAAAAAAGAATAAGATTTTATTAAGTAATTTCAACATCAAGTGAAATGGAAGAGGATAGACGAATATTACCAGAATTATCTCAGTATATTAAACATTATTCTCCGGACTCTATGGATTTTCTTCTATGGCAAAATGGATTCGAATATTTATTAGAATTTTTTAATATACCAGAAGAAAAAACAGTTAATCTTTTATTACGTATGATGAAACCTGACATTATTAAGGATATCGAAAGAAAAGTAGCTCCTGATGATCCTACCAAACTTTCATACGATAAGCTTATATCCAAATTACAAGGAATGTACGCATCTTTTACTGGACATGCTGCTGCTAAATATCGTTTTGTTAATCGATTTCAAATGATAGGCGAAACTGTATCACAATACGTCAACGCATTACAAAAATTACTTAATAATTGCAGTCCTGATGTTAGAAGAAGTGATATTTTACAAACTCAATTTAACGAAGGACTAAGAAGCCTAGCAGCAAGATCCATATTAAAAAAAGAAAACGATATATCACTCGAAAAATCAGTTAATATTGCGAAACAACTTGAGCTTTGTGAGATTAAGTTACAATATCATGGTTTTTAACGCAAGAAAAAGGAACTTCATTGGAGTACAAATATCTATAACATAAATATATAGAAAACAAATAAGTGAAGCTCGCTTAAATCATTCAAAAACAAATAGTTTTAAACTTATCAATTTTATAGACATGCTTGAATAATCGAAGAATACAACAAGTTTTGATTACTAATGTTAATTATGGCATTTGTTACAACTAAGAACGTTCACTCCGTTAATATTGGTATCTAAATTAGGGTAAAAAGAAAAAGCCTACTATAAAGTTGTGCTTTTATTTATATTTAATAATACTGCATTACGACGATGAAAAATTTTAATTCTGAATCTTATTTGTTCGTAATGCTACATTTATATTAAAGACGTTCAACTTTGTATCCATTTTAAACGTTTGTAAAAAACAAAAACCGAAAATCTTAAATGAACTTTTTGAAGTATATTATTATTATTTTTATTAGTCAGTAGTAAATACAATAATAAAAAAAGGTTTTCTTATTTCTTAAAAATATTTCTAGAAAAAATTCGATATAATTGATCTCGTTAATTTTCTACTGAAATATTTTTAAAAAATAAGAGCTTCATTTACAAAATAATCCTTCGATTTGATTAAAGTGTCTATAAATTTAGTTTTTATTAAAGTTTTTACTTTAGTTATTACTCTTTTGAAAAAAGAGGATATTATATATTGTGCACAATTTATTTTTTCCGTAAAATTAGTAACAACTTCAAAGAAACAAGAGATTTTCTTCAGTTTCAAACTTATAATACTATTACTAATAACAAATTGTCAAAAACATATTCCAATAAATAATCTCAATCTAAACCTTACATTTTAATATGATTTTACTTTTGTATATCGAAGAAATTTTTCAATTATAAAGATATTGCTTAAAATGATTAATGTAAATTAAATACAATTAACTTTATTGGAAAATGTAATTTATATTATAAGAAACAATTATAAAAATACAACACGTGTAAAAAGGCAATTATAAAATACAATACATTATACAAACATAACTGTAGCAATAATTTTTGTGTATCTTAATCTTATTTCTCCTGTATACTTAACATAATTTAATATTAATAATTAAATAATGAATTGGAAGCGAGTAAAACTATGAAGCAATCATATTATTATATTTCTTTCGTGTATAAATTTATTTATTCTCGTTTTGGGGTAATACAAGGTTCGTTTCTGTTTTTAAAATAATAAAATATGTTAATGAATTTTCTGTAATATTTTTGAAAACGTAAGCATCTATTATTAATCATCTTGAATAACTCGTAGTTAAAGCGCTCCCCTTTAAAATTTCTCGTCATAGATTCAAATTCCCAGTGGATTTTCCAAATCATTAGTATTCGTTTAAAAAACAAAATGAGGGACCTACCATAAAATCCCACACAAGGGATTCTATTATAATATATTATTTTTATTATAAATTTAGAAATGATATAATTGTATTAAGAATTTAGTTATTTTAAAAATAATATGCCTACATGTTAAATCTCATCATCGACTTATAGATTCTTATATGAATAACAAGAAGCTTGATCGTTATTTCTAAGAATACTTTCAAAACAAAGCAGAAAAACAAATACGTATTTAGGAGGTCGAACTATTTCGAAATTCGCTAGATATATATTTATTACATTATTTGTTCAACGGAAACTTTCTTCTATAATCGAATATTAATATTAAAAATAAATAATTAAATATACATTTTTCTGATATATTTAATTAAATATTTAAATTAAATATGAGAGATAGAATATATATTTGTTGAATGTATCGAATTTACATTTCATTTAATTTATCTTTTCGTTTAGATATAAATTTAAAAATATGCGTGTAACGAAACATACTGTTTATAACCATCTGTTATATTTATTTATTTCAAACAAGGACACATAATGAAGGATAAAATATCTACCTCTCGAACCTTTTGTCGTTTAACAGTCAAATTTAAATGCGGATTTGATCAACGTCTTTCAGACACTAAGCATTATCAGTGAAACAGTAGAACTTCTGTATTTTTATTCTTGTTAACTTTATCACTTCATTGTGAGAAAATAATTAATCTTCACGACGACACTGATATTATTCATTTATATATATATAAATAAAAAAAAATATAATAGAAAATATAAAACATTAACGTTTGTAAAAGAAGAATTCTATCGAAATACATTACAAGAAGAGCATAGTGTTCATTAGTGAAAGTGAAACAAAGTATACGTTAGACAGATTCTTTATTTACGTACTGTGAAAAATAAAAAGTTTTTTATTTTTGGAACAATGAGTCTATTCGCAAGATCGCCTACACCAGAAGATGATTGTCCTAGCTTTTTCATACAGTTCCATCCTATAAAGTGGAATTTTAAAATATGGTTGCAAATTGCGAAGACAACGGTTCTCAGGATTAAGACGAATGATGACAGAAAGAATTATATCTTATTAAAACTGTTAAATTATTCAGTTTTTAATGATATTTGTAAAATCATAGATCCTGTTGACCCTATGGACCTTACAGTCGAAATGATTATAGGTATATTAGATAAAAAATATTCATTTTAATAGAAAAGTTTTCAAGATCAATTTTATGGAGAATATTTATACGACACAATGACATTGTTTTAAATAAATCTACTTATAAATTCTGACGATCAATATATGAACTAAAAAGCCAGCAAAACTCGTTAAAGATTATAAATAACGTAGTGTATGTAACATTTGATAATCTATTTAAAATCGAATTTAAGAATAATCCACATTTATATAATATGACGATGTCAAGAAAGAAGCTTAAATAGACTGAATGATATTAAAAAATGAAGAAATATTAATCAGGCAAAGAAAACCTCTTAGAAGACATTCAATAACTATTTTATGTAAAACCATCACTTTTATGAAAAGTTTTGACTCATCAGTGAATGCCAGAGTACTACAATGTATTCTATGAGAGTAAGAAAAATTCAAAACCAATGGATTATGTTAAAGGACATTGTCTTCACTTATGACAATATTTTACTTAAGATAAAAAGAAGACAACTGCAAAAAAATATTTTTTATAGCAGAAGTTCGAAGTTTTAATAAAGGGGATCTTGCTTGACAAATTTACTGCTTTTACTGAAGACATAGAAATTTGCTTTCAATACTAAACGTTTTTAATATAAGAAGAATGTATAAAAAAAGAGGTATATGTTTTTTAGAATTACATTTTTATCTTAATTAATTGTTTTCTGAATAAAAACATAAGATAGTTTTAATATATTATGTACAAACTGACGTAGAAAACAATTACAAAGATAGTCACCTCTTTTCGCAAAAAAAAAAGCAATTTTGGAACCCAGAAAAATAATAGTAGAAAAAAAAACTCATATTATAAAATACATTACAATAATTTATTTCACTGCGTATATTATATATTACAGAAAAAGAAAGAAAAGTAATATTTCATAAAAACAAAAACTTATATTAAATAAAGAATACAAATAACAGTATTTAATATTTTATAATGTGTAACGATTTTTTCAGTCTTGCGATATTGTAGTTATGCTTTCTGATATATTGACTATGTTTAATTAATTTAATAATTGTGTAAATTTATATTTAAACTAAAAAATTATTATAGGAGTCATTCTTCTTAAAAATGGTATGAGTTCTATATTGAGTAAATGTATATCAAGATTAGTTTTAGTGTAAAGTATAGATATAATCTCTTTTTAATATTTTTAATAATAAAACAAGAACAATACATTGTCGATCAAAGCAAAAATCTTGTAATATTTAAAATAAATGTAATAAATAGATTTATACATGACAAAATAATAACAGTCTTAATCACTTCCAATATTCCAACATTAATAATAATCAATTATTTTAAGTATAAATGAGAAATAAAATTAAGATACAACAAAAATAACTTGTCTTTAATTTAAATTGCGCGCCTCAGACATTTAGAGAATTTCGAAACGCTAGTTATCCGTGCATCCCCACTCTTCACACCGTTGCTAACCACGCCCTGCTATACCGTCAGCTAACAAAAATTCTCTTCTTATTCTTCTGTCGGACGCTCACAAGGAGATACATAATGGTTGGAAAGATATATAATTATTATTACACCAAACGAGACGCATAATATCCAACAATACGAATTCATAACACCAGCACTATCCCACCTACTTTTATCCTAAAACAGGAGGATCTCCAGATTGGAGGAATGTGAATATTTTTGCGAGGTATATTTCGTTCAGTAAATTACATTGACAGGCACACACTAATTGCGACCACAAAAGAACTTTCATTAATTAATACACCAAAATGTAATAGTTCACTTCTTAAAATTATTCCTATCATCTTTATCTACTTCTCATTAATCTCAAGGTATCTTTCATCGTACTCTAGGGTTCTTTATTCCTATACTGATACTCATACTAATCGTTACTGACTCTCCCCGCCCCCCCACACCCACTTGGTCCTCATATATACGTTCCTAGAAACAAATACCTATCACTCTTCGGGCTGATCATGCAAATACATACACAAATAGTAAATGTGGGAATTTTCTGCTGCTTCTTCAATTGTTTTATTTCGAATACTGATGCAAGGCTTACAGTCCGTTATTCTTAGCATCGAATAATTCGACAGTTTGATTCCAATACCCCGTATCCTTTGAAGTGAATTTGCAAAGAGGGAAATCGCAGAGAATAAAGTTTAATAATATACCTCTCTTAACACACACACACACACACACACCTACACATTGTTCGCACTGTAACTGTTATAATTAAATTTATAAATTATTTAATATTCATTCGAAGATTGTTTTATTAATAAATTCTTGTACAATTTAAAATTATATTTTTACAATAAAGTCAATTATAGTTAATTAACATTAATCGCATTAAACAATATTTTTATAATTGAAAATTTCTTTAATAATATAAAAGCCAAATTTGATTAAAACATTAAGTTAAAATTAGTATTGCTTATAGCAATATATGACTTTGACAATTTTAGTTATTAGTAAAAGTATTTAAAGTCTGTAACCGAAGAAAATCACTTGGTTCTTCGTAACTGTTACTAACTTCTGCAGGAAAGATAATTTAACAGAATAATATCTTTGTATGCAAGACAAGAGCTAATAAAACTTTCTAATGCATTTAAAAAAATTCCAAAGAAAATCCTTAAATGTCTCGAATTGGAAAAAATTTTATTCATAAAACTTTTAATAATCAACGCTAATGAATAAAGTGCAACTGAATAAAAGTTTCATGGCATTAAGACATTTATAATAGACCACGATTTAAGATACTATTGTTATGGTGGAAAAAACAAAATCATTTAAAATAGTAATAAATAGATTTATCAATTCTTTCAAATTTTCACTAAAAGTATTTTTCAAAAATAAGAGTTCATTTATTTTTCATTTGAAAGAATTGGTAAAGTTCTACTTAACTATCGCTTTATATTAGTATCAGTTTACAATTAAAATCATGTCAAATGTTTGTCTTAAACAAAGCAAATTTCTTTCATTTCTAATCCAACATTTTCAAGGATTATAGGAATAAATCTGTTTAGTTAAATGCAATGGAAAATTATAAAATCTCTGTGTTGAAAAATTAAAAAACAAATATTCTTGTTACTGCTATAAGCTTATAAACACGCGTGTAAAGAGGCCTGTAATTAGTTGTTACAATAAATTTATCTCGATATAATAATATATGCTGTATAAATAATTTGTAGATAATAAGAAATTTGAACTTCGACAAAAGTTCACAAATACTTATTTGCGTTCGTTTGTCGTCCTTCAAAGGTGTCAATTGTTCATAAATTTGTAACATTGTCGTGTTTAAAAATATTTCTTTTGCAATCCGTCCGTATCGTGATAAGTATTTCTATATTAAAAGGAACGTAGTTTGCATCAATTAAAAAAACTGAACAGTGCTTCCGGATAGGTCCCTAAAAAAATACAAAAAAAAAAATTATGATTTTAATTAAAGAGAAAATTATCGTTTATACCATTATTTTTTTGAATAAAAATTACCATTTCTCGTTTTCCTCCTTGAGACGTTTAAGTTGAATAATAACTTTATATGTATCAGGTATAAATATAATTCCCTGAACATATAGTATTCAAAACGTAAACAATAAACTTTCTCCACAACGTACAGGATAGTTGTTTTCAAAGAAAGGCATATTTTTCTCGGATGCTGCTTATTTTTATCCTGACTTATGTATTCTATTAAGCAGAGATAGTTTCCAATCATATATTTCATGGCAAAATTTTATTGGTTTGAAATACTTTTTGTACTAGCAGAAAATGTCATCATGTAGAATACTTTAAGTAATTAATTATCTTCGTGCAAATTAGACGATTTCCAAATATATTGATTTAAGATTTTCTTATTCTGCTTTAACTGATTATTGTTTGTTGTTTTAGATTTCATTTAATTCGTTAAGAAGTAATTAATTATCTTCGTGCAAATTACATAATTTCCAAATATATTGATTTAAGATTTTCTTATTCTGCTTTAACTGATTATTGTTTGTTGTTTTAGATTTCATTTAATTTCATTTATGTACTAGTCGAAGATGTGTCTCTTCTCTGATTTGTTAGCACCTTTTGATAATTTATTTACCTTCACGAAATGTCAACGATTCAAAATTACAGTGATTTAAAATTTTCTTATTCTATTTAATTTGTTTATTGTTTGTTGGCCCCTGGAGTTCATTTAATTTGATTCTCTACTTGTCGAAGGACCGGTACTGGTCGAAGGACCGGTACTGGTCGAAGGACCGGTACTAGTTAAAGGA
>QUOG01000098.1:0-21331 GCA_010416905.1 Polistes dorsalis
TATCAATTAATTATTCTAATTAATTTTATGGCGAGACACAAAATAATTCATTGTTTTTACTCTCCACTAAATAATAATAGTTCCTGTTAAAATGAATTTATTTTTTTAATCAAAGTTCATTATTTTTGACAATAAAGAAATGGCGTGCCATAAGCTTCAAGATTCGATTTAAAAACGCCGCGCTTATACGCCGATATATATAGATATACAGAACGCTCGACGCACGATGGCCAAGACGTAAAATTCTGTCTACCGAATGAAAAAATAGAAAGAGAGAAACATCGGTTTTCTTTCTCACTCGCACTCGTATACAGAACGCTCGACACTCGATGGCCAAGACATAAAATTCCTGCTACCGAGTGAAAAAATAGAAAGAGAGAAATATCGGTTTTCTTTCTCACTCGCACTCGTATACAGAACGCTCAACAATCGATGGCCAAAACAAAAATACTCGTTATCGCATGATAAATAAAAAGAGAGAAATATTGGTTTGTTCTCTCACTCGCACTTTCATTCAAGACCTAGAGTCCCGAAGATTGCCGAAGATCCTTCGTTTGTGTATTAGTGCACACGGACGCTCGCACGCACACTAGCATACTAGTGCGCTCGCGTGTAAAAACCGACAGAGGGGTGAGACTTGCTTTCCCCCCACTCTACAATTATTATTTTTCAATATTTCTCGCCTATTTTTGCAGATACGAAGATAAACTTTAGAACCTTTTTTATGTATTTTTTAATTCTCCACAACTTTTGTTTGAAACTTTTTTTGAGTAAATGCCTAGATTCTAAGATAAGGCTATATTTTACCCTTTTTTACCCTTTTTCCCCAAGATGCCGGTTGCTGATTTTTTTATAATTAGCACCATTCGATTCAGCGTCGTCAACTTACCCTTAGGTCAAATTTTGAAGCTGTCAGCTAAAAAAGTCGATGTAAGGCCTGCGTTTACTGGCCTATTTCCCCTTCTCCGAAAGACCTTTCCTGGCTACACAAACGGACCATCTTTCGCACCACTCTTTGACCTCTTGCTTACACCCAATCCAATAGAATTTTTTGCGAATTCTATCCAGGGTCTTGTTCATTTCGAAATGTTTCTCAGTCGAGCTGTCATGTGCTTCCTCCAAGACCTCTTTAGTCTGAGCGCTTGGTACAATCCCCTGCAAAATGAACTCATTTTTATTCGGATGCTCCCATCTCCTTGAGAGCAACCCTTTCTCCACTTGTTAGTCTCGTCTTCCTTAAGATGATCCTCTTTACCTTTTCTTCAAGCTTTTTCTCCGCTTTTTCCCGCTTTGCGCAAAAAGAGCACCCGGTTTTCTTGCAAGTACGTCTGGACAGTACATCCGCGTTTCCATGGGTCTTCCCTTTCTTGTGAAGGATCTCAAAGTTTATACCGTTGCAAACGCTCGAATCATCGAGCCAGCTGTCCGTCAAACTCCTTGAATGAAACGAGCTACTGAATAGAAGCGTAATCCGTCCGCAAAATAAACTTACAGCTTGGAGACAGCACTTCCTAAGCCGTGCTCTGAAGCATCCACGTCTAAAACGAATTGGTTCACTGCCTCAAGGAAGATCAGAACCGGCGGCGAGATAAGAAACTTCTTCAATTCGTCGAAAGACCGTTGACATTCTGCATTCCAGGAGAATTTCTTTTCTTTCTCCGTCAGTGTATACAGAGGCTTGGCTATCATCGAGAACCCTTTTCACGAACTTCTTGTAATAAGAACAATTCCCAAGGAAACTCCTCACTTGCTGTTTGTCTCGCGGTACTGGGCAATCTCTTGACCATACTTATCCTGCCCATCTTCTAATTTAACTCTCTACTTTCTTTATTTTCCTTCAAAAGTTTAACAGCGACTGCTCCTTTGGCTTTATGCCTGTATTACTTCTCGTATTCAAATTTCCATTCGTTTTTCCGGCCATTATAGTAGGTTTTCAACGATAAAACAGAAATCTTTGTTACTGACTATAAATCAGATGATAAACAAGAGATCCCTTTTGCCGACTTCACTTGCTACACTAGACGTCTTGTTTATCAGTTACCGGATTTTAAGGAATCTTTCTTATCTACTTTTATCTTTATCTTCTTTATCTACCTTTTTCAATTTGCCGCTCTAGACACTTTTATACTCTATTCTAACCTCGGCTTTTTTCTTTCACCCGTCACTGCTCTTTTTTACTTTTCACCTTATTTTAACACGTTTAATCACTGATTTTTTAAGTATTATAAAGTTGACATGGAATCTCAACAGCTAAAAAAAATGAATAAGTTCATTTTATTGCTAACTTTTTTAATTAATTATTTAATTAGTTATTGATAATTGAAAATGTGAAAACTTTTTTTTTATTTCTAAGTAAAGCAACGTAGTTTAAAAGACAGGAAAAAATGAATAAGTGCGCTAAATTTCTAACAAAATGCTTATTTAAAATCTATAATTGCTAACTTTATTAATTAATTATATGATTAGTTATTAATAGTTACAAATGTGGAAATGTTTTGAGTGGGAGATTTTTTTCAATGTGCGCTTGCGTCTTGAATTTGTGGTTGCGCATGCGTATAACATTTATCCCACTCATAGATGATTCAATGTAAGTCAAAAAATAGAAATTTAACTGAGTGTAAGCGTCTTTTGAAACTTTAAACGCGTTTTTCTCGAAACAGTGTTTTTAAAGTTGCTGATCTCGATTTCTTAGAAATGGCTCAATCGATCGGTTTCGAATTTTTACAAAATCTTTTTAGATATATTCTTCGGTTATTGATGGGATTAATAATATTTAAAAAAACTATTTCTATTTTTTTTTTTACAATTTAGAGTAAAAATTTCACTCAAAAACGAAACATTTTTTTCAAATAGACACCATTTTGTCTAAAATCAAAATTTTTATTATTCCTCTATTCAGTAATTGCATTAATCTATCCTTTAAAAGAATCTACAATTTTTTTTTATTTTGGATAATCCAAACCACCGAAATGGAGATCACCGCCAAGTGTCTTTTTTTAGAGATCGTTCGGGACATCATCTACAGGAGCGGTGCACATTAATATTTTTACATGATCAATGTGCTATTGTATTGTTAAAAGTAGGCTCTATTTGAATTACCATCACTTGTAATTGATAAATAAAAACTGTTTCTATAAAAAATTCATAAAAAGACGTCTTTTTTGAACCCTTTTAAAAAAATTAGCAATTATGGATTTTGAATTAGCAAATATCTAGCAATTAAATGCACTTATTCATTTTTTTCAGCTGTTGAGGTTCTATGCCCACTTTTTAATGCTGATTTCTTTACTTTTACTTTATAACTCACCTTTACTAGTTATTCTTTATTTTCCTTTTACTCTAACTGCTTTTTACATTGACACGTGTTTTCCCAACTTTACACGGTTACCTCCTTTCTAATTTCGCCTAATATTTGTAATCCCTCTAAACTGCGTAATTTTCACTTGTACTCCAGCTACTTCTCCACTTTCTTAACTTACACTCGCTTTTATTTTCAGTGGTTTTTTTCTTTATCATTTAATTTTTCCAATGACTACTTTTTTTTTCATGACCGTTCACTCGAAACGTCCGCTCTCTCTTTGACCATCCTTACCTTCTCTGAATTTATGGCAAGGCTCTCTTCGGAGATGTAACCAAGATATCTCACTTCCCTCGGAAATAATTTACACTTTTTAGCATTGATCATCAGCTTGGCGGAACGTAGTTGCTCGAACATCTTTCCAAGGTTGAGCTGCAATTCTTTGAACGTTCTTCCGTAAATTAAGATGTCGTCTAAATAAACCAAGCAGGCTTGCTCGAGACGATCTCGTAGAACTCGCCCTATGAGTCGCTCGAACGTTGTTGGGGCATTGCAAAGTCCGAAAGGCATCACCTTAAACTGCCAAAGTCCTCTGCCCACCGAAAACGTTGTCTTTTCCTTGTCCTCTCGTTTGAATACAAAGCTAATGAACTTCTGAAAAACAGAAGGTGAATTACATAACCCAAACGAAATTTTTAAAAATTCATAATGACCGTTCGACACCACAAATGCTGTGTTTTTTCGACTGTTCTTATTTACTGACACATAGAAAAATCCATTCTTTATATCTATTGTGGAAAAAAAGCGTGCGTCTTATAAAGCGTCTATTATTATTATTATCTTAATAATAATAATAATAATATGTAATTATTGTGATAGTTGATCTGTAATTAACTATAAAAATATCGAGAAGAAGATTGGAAACGTATCGTGCGATGCAAATATTATTATTTTCGTTTTGAATTTATACTTCTTTCTCAATACTAAATAACGAGCGTAGCCTGACGAGGACTTCCTTCACAATTCGTGTTGCACTCAACGTGATAATGATTTATGTATCATTTGTAACGACTATAAATTCTTAGCGTATATTCAAAATACGCGCATCAATCATTTTGAGAATATTGAAAATATTGAAAATATCGAAATGTTGTTATCGAGTTTTTCCACTATTCAAATTGTTGCTAAACACGCACTGCTGGACCATTAACAAAGACACTCGTCTTATTCTTACACACTAGTTTATTTCAATTATTACAAATGGTGGGGATTAATATTAAAAAACAGTGAATATCTTCAAAAATATTATCAAAATCATTGATTAATTGTGAATATTAGTAATAAAAATCTTTTTTGAAGTTAATTGAGGTATGTATTATTATTTATTGGTTTTATTTCATTTCATTTTTTCTCTTTAGTGATCATCAATTTAGGTTGAAAATGAATAAACTGGATAACATGCTGTGCGATTTCTTTTATGCCTTAACCATACGACGACAATTTTCTGATTTTAATCTACGTATACCGATGAATTACACATCATTCTTTTTATCCTGATATTATAACAGACAATAGTAAGTAGAATAGTAATATTCTGTTTAATTAAAATATTTTATCGAGTAAAGAATATGTATTATATTATTTTTTAATTCAATTTATGAGGCTCTGCTTCTCTTTTTATATTTTTTATATTTCATACATAAACTATTTTACTACTTTACTACTGATCAATCATTTCACTGGAAGAGAGAAGAGAGCTCATTATTTTCAACAATGATAAGAAGAAACAAATGATACTGAAATCATGAAAGATTTTGGAAGACACTGTCATGTTTTTATTCACATTGGAAGAAACCATGCTCATAATTATTCTATCAAAAGAATTAAAAAATGTATGCATCTTAGTTTTTTGTAAATTATTTTCTACAATAATTCTTATTAAACTATAATCTTTTGCAGCTTTTTGAACAGTATAGTATACATTTAAATTCTTATTTCAGTTTTCTAGATTTCTAAAACTAATGCAGAGAAGTGTAATGCCTATTACTATCGTTATAAAAATGCATCTAAAAGAAAGTATCCATCAAAAACAAACGCGGAACGTTGTAAGGAAAAAAAATTTTTTCTTGCGCAGAAGTATAACTTCTTACGTTCGTACATAAGTACACACACTAATTTTTTTGTATCACTTTAGCAGGTATAGGAGGAACAACTTTGTTGTTTTTTTGTTTCCAACTTTTTTCTACTAGTAGAATTATAAGACAATGTTTTTATTTTTCAGAAATATTTATTGTCTTTTTATTATTATTATTATTATTATCTTTTTAATATTAACCTTTAGAATTTTTCTTCCGTTGTCAGATATTTCTCTTAAATATTATTCTTCTACTACTATTTCATTTTGTTTGAAATGTCGAAAAGAACGAATCACTTCCTATACTCTATTATTTCAAATACCTAATTACCGTTATAGAACTTATTGTTAGATTTTATCATTATATATATATATGTAAAGAGAATATATTCTCTTCAAACTTAGCGCGCTAAGTATGATTCGCGTGTCTTTACGACACTATATAGTATATAAGACAAAGGAAAGTATCAACGTATTCAGTACATAAAAGTTCGTTATACGAAGAAAAATATTAGGGATTGTTATTAACCATACGGCTGACCTCCAGATAGCGGTTAAGAACTAACTTTATTTATACAGGTTTCTCTTATTTATACAGGTAAAATATAGTTTTAAGGATTGAAATAGTAATGTTAATTAAAATATAAACTCTTATTTGTACAGGAGAAACCGTTTGAGTTATTTTCCTAAGAGAAACAAAAAAAAACCCCACTGATATCTTCTTTTTCTTCTTCATTCTTTAGTTTAGGCAAGTTGCCTGTTTCGTAACGACGTTTTTCTGCCTATTGCACTGTTAAATTGTCGCACCATCTTTTTTGTGGGCGCCCCGTACTTCTGCGGCCAATCGGTGACTTATCCCGTGCAATTCTGACGATTCTTCTGTTGTCCATTCTGCTAATATGTTCGTTCCATTCTTTTTTTTACTTATTCCGAGGCAGAGTGTCGTTTCTATGAGCCGCAATTTTTTTTTTTACGTTGGGTAGGGAGCTAACCTGATCCAACAACCTTCCTCCTTTTCCTGGGCTTAGGACCGGCAACATGCTGATCTCGATCCGCCCAGCGATCATGCAGGCGGAGTTCCACTGATATAGATTTTAGAATTATTTGTCTTATATATGTAATATCATTTACCATATTTCTTCGTTTTTTTCTTGATCGTTTTCTTACATTATCTTGTTCTAATTTTTACTTATATGAAAACGATGATTACCGTTAACGTTACCGTTCACATTATATACTCATATACATCTAATTAGTATGAATGAGAATTCGTTTAATTAACCGGATTAAACGTGTAACGACTAAGCTGTGATATTTATATGAGAGAGAAATTTACCTTTTTCTAGGGTACTTTTTTATTTTATTCGTTTTCTGCTTTATAATTTGTCCACAAAAACTAGGTAAATATTTGTTGTTGTTCAGTTTAAATAACATATGGGTGGTAATTACCACATTAAAGGGTATCGTTTTCTTTTACAACTCTTATATACATAAGTCAGTCGAACGTTTTCTTCTGAATTTTTTGTCTTATGTGAGTAGTGCACATTTCTATAGCTACTTGGTTAGACTGTTCTGCGATTCTCTCTTTGTACTTTGAAGTGAAATTCTTTATTTTGTCCATTACTGTCGTTAGTCCTAGGTCCTTTCGTATATCTTCATTTCATATATTTTCATTATGGTGCGTCGTCTATGGTCCTGAGTATTTTTGATTGCATTGGTTCTAAATTTGATATATGACTCAATGCTGCCGTTCGTAATAATGGTCTTTCATAAATCCATAAATGATTTATAATGGTTTCCTATACGTTTTGCTTATTTTCTATACTGAGCTTGATTTTACAGCAAGTTAGTTATTATATCTGTCTTCTCTAAATATTTACGTTTTTATCGTTGTTTTAATACGATACTTTTCTAATTGTAAAGGGAAAATTACGGGCTTTATCCCCTACACTTTTGCGAATCTTTCTGCCTCTCTTTTACGCACACACAATATCTATTAGGATAGACAGGATTAAAGTAGATAAAAAATTATTGAAAAAAAGGAAGAATCATTGAACAAGGTTAATTAGGATGACTTATTTTGTCTATATATATCTCTATATTTGTTCGTATTTTATTTTTATTAAATAAACCGGTCAATTTAGATTTTTAATTATTTTTTTCCGTGCAATTTTTTTCCTTAACCCTTTAGCTTACAAAGACGTCTCAGAGGCGTCACAAGGTTATTGGACCAAAAACGAATAAGACGCCTCAGATGCGTCACAAGGCTATCGGACCAAAAACGAATAAGACGCCTCAGAGGCGTCGTAAGTCTACCGGGCGAAAAAAACAAAACATTTCAGAATATTAGATACAATCTAATCTTACAATCTTAAATCTTGTTATTAGCAACGATCGTTTTCGAATATTCATATCTTCATGTTTCTTGCTTTCATTTTTTCTAATCCTACATGAATATAATAGGTCACAGAGACATTCCAGAGACGCGACGTTCAGTTTCTTCTCATTCGCATTTGACGTTACATCTTATGTAAGAAGTATTATAAAATCACCCATTATGATGTCTTCCAAAAGAAAAATTAGTATTGAGTATAGTGATGACATTGCTACCAGTAGTAGTGACAATGGTAGTGACATTGTACGTTTAGTACGAAAAACTACTAAGCAACTGGTGATTAACGATGAATCCGATAAAGAAGATTATTATCAACCACTTGAGTTGTGGGTCTGGAAAAAAAACGAGAACCAACCAAAAATATGGCAATATATGGAAATTCCCGGAATAAAAGAGGCATCATTAGATCAGTTAATTGTACCGCGCACGTATATATACAAATCATAGGAAGTTTGAGATTAGTACAGTTTCGAGCGCTGAGCCAAGCTTGTGTTTATGTCGCTGCGCGCGACCGACTGGTGTCGCTTTAGGCCCGCACAGTTGGAAATTCGATCGTAAGGGAAAGGGTTAATCTCTTTTAAATAATATTTTTCGACATCTTTTCGATCGTAATTTCCCTTCACCCTCCTTACCGTTTTATTTCGATTATGACTTCGATTATAATTTTGTAATAGTAGCCAGGCATATATGTGGAGACATATATGTATATATTTCTTTATCAAGAATATATACTATAAATTAGAAAATAAAGTGCCAAAGTAAGTAAAGTCCTAATTGTAACTGCCTAGCATAAGCTTGGAATCAATCAACTCATCGTATATCTTTATTCGTTTGTCCCACGATTAGAAACAAAAGTTAGCGGCTCGTACACATGATAGATTTTTCTAATCGTAAGTGATATTTAAAAACTACTTTTTGAATAAAATTTTTCTTAAGAAATTTAAACAAAAATTATTTTTTTAAAAAGTGTTTAAATAAAGTAATTAATTGTACAAAATATATAGAACATTTTGATTTGATAGAACATTTGATTGTTTGTTGTTGTCCTATTTGATCATAGTATGTTTCGTTGAAAAAGTTCTCTGTTTAAAAGTTCTTCAATGTTTCCATCGTATTTATGTTCTTTTTCTATGCACACATGTATGAATCTAAGTATGTTTTACGGGGTTTTTCGATGAACGACGAAACTCTAAAATTTTCTATGGGTATTTCACAATGTCATTGTCCGTATATTAGGATAAATAGTATTTTGAATTATTTCAAAACCTTAATTATAATTAATTTAGAAAAAACTTATTTTTGTTTTTAATTTATCAAATTAAATATTATATAATAGGAAATTTATATCATTTAAACGATCGAAAGGGATCGCAGACTATAAACAAATATTCATAATGCCTATAGGAGAGTCCTATAGGGAGTTACTAAGCGCTATCGTTCGCACCCCCACGCACTCGAGTGCGTGCGTCCTGCTGGGCCAAATACAAAAAAAAAACACTCGTTCTTCTATTCTTCACTGGCCGCCTATGACGGTATATTGAAGACAACTAGTGAGAACCAAGGAGCGTCAAGAGTATATCATTCCAAGCAGAATTACATCAAGAATATCAAGCATAGCGAATATCTGTATAATCGCGCGATACTGCGTATTATCATGGTATTCCCCACAAGATAAGTAACGAAGTGTACAAGCACACTCTACACTTCTACTACCACGTGCTCGGTGAGACAATTATTATATCTTTATTCTCGAACAAACAATAGGTGAGCTACGTGCTTCGTCCGTAATTGACCGTCATTAACATATACAAGGGAAACTTACAGTCGTGTACCAACGGATTTTTACGAGCTTTGGTACATCAGTAGGAAACCTTTAAGGTATATTCTTGGTAAAATATTTTCGTTAACTGGCCAGCCAATTTTCAAAAAAAAGCTTTTTAAATCTGCTTTTTTTTGGCACGGGTGCTTATATTCTTATAAATTCAACTATATGTTAAGTGGTGCAATAACGTAGGTAGCAACATTTTCGCCTGTCCTACCTATGGGTTTTTAGTATTCGATTCTTCTTGGAAAACTTTTCTTTTTGTTATAAGCTTCTATCTATAAATTGAAAAAATTTTTTTTACGTTTATTATTATACTCCTTGATAGACAAATATCAACCAGGGTTTTCATGCTGCAAGGCTTTTCCCTGACGAACTAATAAAGTATTGCACTTTCTATTGGCTTAAACACTTGTTTTAATTTATTTTAATTTAACCTTTCACCTTCCTCACACTTAGCTAAACCCAATCGTCAGAGGATTCTATGTTAAAGAAATTTTAATAAATATATCATTGTTTATACTAAACAATGTATTATAAATCCTGGAAGGAGGGGTTGAGAAGACGAAAACGAAACTTGTAATATTATTATACATACGAAGTATTGAAAAAATCACGTTTTAATATTCCTACAAATATTTATTTGTAGAAATTTCTCAGAGTTGAATTGATTTAAAAAAAAAAAAGAAAAAGGAAGAGGTGATTATATTTCAGATTCATGTAGTACCAGTCATTTTCATATACTCGGTAAAATATCGAAAATATCGGATTAATAATTTTCTCCTTATGTATACTCAAGATATTTATTCTGGTATTTCTATATACATAAAAGTATTTTATACCGATACAAACAAAAATTATATTTATTTCTGTGTTATTAATTATTACATGCGGCGGGGATTAATATTAAATAACTATGAATATTTTCAAAAACATTGATTGCTTGTGAATATTAGTAATAAAAGTTGCTTTTATAATCTTTTTTAAAGTATTTTTATATCATTGATGTTTACTGAGGTATGTATTATTTATTTACATTATTTATAAGTTATTACTTTATTATTTAGTTAAGAATTTAATATAAATAATAATCGATCAGATAATAATAAATAATTATATTTAAAGAGGAAAATATCGAGCATGCAAAAGGAGAAATGTATAAACAACCTAGGACGTAACAAAAAAAATCTCCAAAAAATTTTCACGGTTTAAAAAGAAGGCTGATTTTTTTATTGTTTAACGCAACCTTTTCTGAGGGTTATAAAGTCGTTCCCATTTTCTTGTTTAGGGTTGTTTTAATCTTGAATTAAATGTTTGTCTCACAAAAAACTTTCGCTTAGAAACCTCGGCTAAAATTTTTTCGAGTTTTTAAGCATTATTTTTCTGGCGTCGGGAAAATTTACCTGAATTCGTAAGAGAAATTTTACCCTAAATAATTATTTATTATTATATAATAAAATTTTATATATTATTATTTACCTGTTAAGAAATAAAATGTTGAGTATAATTAAAGTAACCAGTCGCCTTTTATTATTTGCGCTAAATGTTAGGCAATTTATTATTTCCAATTTTTGTATGAATTTTTATTTTTTTTTCGTATATATAATTAAAATTTAAATAAAAAAATATAGGTATATAGATATATAGGTATAATAGAATATCTTTGGAAAGATGAAACTAACGGTAACTCAGGTAAATTCATTGTGTGTGTGTGTGTGTGTGTGTGTGTTATGATTTCCGACTCCCCATTATATAATATATATTTTTTTGTACTATACTACAGAGTAGGGTGCACAAGACTGGAACTGCTTTACACTAGACTGTCATAACATTCAGTTATCCTTGTGAGATGCAGTAGTGTACATATCGCCAAGTGTATATTACAAAAATTATATTTCTAATTATAATTTTTTAATAGCAAAATTCTCTTAAAATGCCGAAACAAGTATATTTAAATAAAAAACGTAGACGAGAAACAGTTGGACTGTTACAGGGTTGGCTGGTGTTCATATCAGAAAGCAAAGGCTTTTACAACTTTGGATTCTTATAAGCATAAAAATCCAATTCTTGAAATGTCCAAGATGCAATAAAACCAGTATATGATAGAGTGACTGATACCAATTTATAAGAACGCTGCTTAAAAGGATACACTCAAAATAACAACGAAAGTTTAAACGCTGTTATTTGATCGATAGCTCCAAAAGTGCATTATAGTGCCGCAAAAATTGTTGAAATTGCATCGAATATTGCTGTTAGTATATTAAACGATGGATATACAAGTATATTACATATGATTATTATTATTATTAAGAGGCGTTGGTAACTCGAAAGCTCATTTCCGCATATACCAAATCCCGCCAGTGTTCTCGTTCTTGAGCGCGATCCCTCCATTCACCATCCTCACATCCCATTTCCTTAATATCCCTCCTAATATTGTCCTCCTAATGGTCTTTTCCCATTGGGTATACCAGAAAGTATCTTATACGCGGTTCGTTCCTCACCCATACGCGCCATGTGGCCAGCCCATCTTAATCGGCGTGATTTTATGACGGTCATTATGTCCGATCTATTATACAAAGTACACTATTCCACGTTGTGCAATTTTCTCCAATCGCCCGTTTTCTTATCGCGTTTTGTGCTGAAGATTTTACATAGTATTTTCTTCTCGAATACCCTAAATTTCATTTCGTCCCACATGGTAAGTGACCATGCCTCGCATTCATAAAGGATTACAGGTAAAATGACTGTTTTGTAGATTCTGACCTTTCAGCGCCTAAAAAATACCCGCGAGCTGAGTAGTTTATTGATCGAATAAATCATGCATTTCCCAAATTGATCCTTTTTTTCAATTCTTCGTTCAAATTTCGTTCGACTGATTTAGGATCGATCCTAAATACCTAAAGTTGCTGACCCGTGGGAAAGTTTTCGCGTTGTTCCGTTCAGCTGCAGATCATCCTTACTTTTCTGCAATTCCTTGATAGCAAATTCTAGCACTAGATTGAACAGAAGAGATGACAGTGCGTCTTCCTGTTTTAACCCGCTATGGATACTGAAAGTTTTTGACGCTTGATTACCTATTTTTACTCTACCCCTAGTTTTCTTTTAGAGGGTATTTAATTTTTTTTTTTTTCGATTTTTCGAAACTTTTTGAGGCGAAGGTATCATATTTCAGGAATATTCTGTGAACATTTCGAGTCGATCCGAGAAAAATTGACGGAGATACAGCATGTTAATTCGTTTGAAGGTTAGGAAATTTTAATATTTACAAATAACATGTGGCATTTTAATTTGCCACTCGTCATTTGAGAATTTAATATACTATTTTTCATAAAATTTAAAATAAAAATATTTCACAAATTCACTTTTTTAAATTTTAATTTCAAAAAAAAAATTTATTTAATAATTTCTAATATTGACAAAAAACACGTTGCATTTTAATTTACAATTCGTCATTTGAGATTTCAATAAATTATTATTCATAAAATATAAAATAATAATATTTCATAAATTCTCTTTACGAAATTTTAATTTTAAAAATAGAATTTCTATAATAATTAACTTACAATTATTTTGTATAAATTTAAATTGAGCTTAGGTATTTTTACTATTTACAAAAAATCACGAGGAATTTTAATTTAATATCCATCATCTGAGATTTTACTATATTATTTTTTTAAAAATATAAAATAAATATGTTTTAATAATTCTCTTCAATTATTTTTAATAATTATAAAAATTAAATAATTTTTCATTTTCAGATCACAATGCCAAAAATTGAGAGACAGCCAGCTAAAACATCAACAAAACGTTCACGTGACTATAGAGAGCGGAAAAAGGCTTTAAAAAATGCAGCTAGCCAAGAGTTGAATATCTCGTCGTCCATAATTTCAAAAACTGAACCAAAAACTTCAGCAAAGCGTTGTCGTGACAACAGATCTCGAAAAAGGGCTCGACAAAATGAAAAAAATCAAGAGTCAAATGACTTGACGCGAATCACTGTTGAAGTTGAAGTACATCAAGAACAAGAAAATTCTCAACCTTCGACTTCGACTTTACCAATGAAAAAAATAAAAACTTCAAGAGAACGTTGTCGTGAGTTTAGGGTAAGAAAAAAATCATTGAAAAACCTTATAGAAAACATTATTGAGGATTTTCAAACGTCATCAAATATTATTAATGCTAATAATAATAATAACAATAATGGTGATAATAATAATAATAATAATAATAATAATAATAATAATAATAATATCAATGATTATGATAATAATAATATCAATAATAAAAATAAAATACGGGAAGTATTCAAGATAATGATTTACGAGAACCTTATTCTACTTTTCATAGACATAAAAATGCTCACAAGGAATTTACGGAAAAATTTATCAATAACTCGTTTGGACTCAGTTTGTGATAGATTGTGGTTTAAAGAAGATTTAAAATCTGCGTCTATTCAACATAAAGAGATATTAAATACAATTTTTCCTCATACATTAAACGACAAAATTGCTTTATACAACACATGTCTTAATACATCAAATAAAAATAAAATTCCAATAATTCCAAATTCCAAAAATACTCCCAAGTTTTCTACGAATATGATAAAAAACAATCACAATCATTGGTATACGTTGCTTTGTCTCGTGTTACTACTATCGAATGACTACGGATTACTACAAGTAACAATGACTTGACTTTTTACCATGGATGAAGGCCATCAGCAATAATGATACATTTACAAAATGAATTCAGAAGACTTTTATTAAATTGTGTAAAAACGGTTGATAGTGATATGCTAGATTTCATACGACAAAGACAGGGATTAACTGTATATACTCTTAACTGTCAAAGTCTTCGCAGTCATTCTCATGATCTATTAAAAAATCAAATTATAAGAGAATCTAACATCATACTTTTATCGGAAACTTGGTTAAATAACTCAAAAGAAATAAGTCTAACTAATTTTAACTGTATAGTTCAATTTAAACGACCAAACGTGAGTGAAACGACCAGGTGGAGTGAAAATTTATCTCAACAAAAACAATACGACAAATATTGTTGCGCCAAACATCGAAATGACTGCAATTAATTCGTCGTCACAACTGACAACAACACCAATTGGTGATATTTGCATAATGGAACGTCAAACTCTTCATGGAAGAAAAATAATTTTCGCTGCTATTTACATATCAATTAATCAGAAGATTAAAGATATAATTAGTTTCTTATATTGCTTATTTTAGATATCATAATGCTTTGGTCAAAACAATACCAATAGAAATCGCATCGAAGAATGTAAATATCGAAGAAATAAATTAAAAAAATTAAATTTATAATATGTATTAATTTTCGGCACACACTTTTATTATTTTAATTACAATTAAATTCCTAACATATCTTCCTTTTTCCCTTCCTCCAAGTCTCGGAAATCTAAAGCTTTAGATTAGTATAAATATAAACGAGATTTAAAAATTAGTTTGCCAAAGAAGTTTCACTTCTGACATGTGTACTTTGTACGCATGCACTTTTTTTTTCTTTTAAAGGGATTTTTTAAAAAAGAAGAAAAAAAATTCAATTGCAATGAATCAATTACTATATACTATTATTCAGGTCATATTTTATACTTTACCGCTTTCCTTGCGTCAACAGAAGAAGATTTTTAATTTTTCAAGCTGGATAAACAATAAATTCGACTCACCATTTGGCAGGATAAGAACGCCTACGCCTAAATACTTAAACAAGAATTTGATAGAAGTTTTGACTAGCTGGGCCCTTGATAAATCAACGGATAAGAACAGTCACACGGAAAGAGAAAAATCCGCGGTTCGAGTCCCAGTCTAGACAGCATTGTGACTAAATTTTTTCAAAAATCCTGTAGTAATATGACATATGTTTTTAGTAGGAAACTTAAAACCTTTCCCACCGCCCGCTTTCATATCGACTTTTTGTCGCTGTACTCACATATCGTATTTTTATCTTATTATTCGGTTGACATAACAATGAGCAGTCTTTGTCATTATATACTTGTATTTTGTTACTAAAATCTTTTTAGAATCTGTTATTACAATCAGTTAGTAGAATTTGCGATTTAGCGAGCGGTCCGACAATTGTTAAAGTTAAACGCTGCTTACGAGAGGAGTCCGATATCTGCTAGTCTTAGAAATTATTCAATCATTGCACACTTATAGTAGTCATTGAAAATAATCTCGTTGTTTTTCGGAAACATAGTATGGTAATAAACCGTTTACGATAAAATGTGAGTAATGATTCTTCCAATATTTTTATATTCATTTATTTCTTTTTCTTTAATACAGTAATTGGTAGCGGCGGGGTCTCGTGACCATTATCGATATCTCGCCGGATCGATACCTCGACAAGGAGAATATTTTTATTTTTCTTTCTTTTATTATTTATTTTCTTTATCGTATAGTACGTTTAATTGATTTTCTTTTTTCTTTCTTTTATTTCCTTAAGGATGATTTGTCGGTATATTGAAAATGATGAAAATCGATTAAAAAAAAATATATTATTTGGGCAAATCTACTGAAACTTCTCAAAAAAATTGGGATTTTTTTACAAGCCCGTTTAAAATTTATAACATTTATTAGTTGCAACAAATTAACACGTAGTTAAATGGAAAACATGCTACCAGACCTATTCAAATGAAAAAAAAATAATGAAATTGTGATGTGAGAAATTCCAAAAATTTCAAATCAATAGATTAAATATCAAAGAAACATATAAGCTATTAATAATTGGTAGTTTCAATATTGTTTATTGAGAAATATAATAAAAATTGGTGATATTTACAATATTATTGAATAAGCAGTATGAATTACAAGGAAAACGTGGCAACGTCGCAAACATCATACGAGAAATAAAATCAAGTACGACTATAGTAAATTACAAGTTTGCTATAAGATATGTTAGCGCGAAAATTTGAACGCAAGTAAAATTATTTAAATATGGAACGATAAATATTTCATAGAGGCATCAAATTTATTTAACATTTCCAAAAATTTTTTATAAATTAGCTTAGATATTCTTTAATACAAAATAACAAATATTAAATTATATTATGTTTTTAAAAATACTTTAAACATTATATTCAAAATCTAAATTTTAATTTTAATTTCTAATTTCTTTAAAATTTCATAAAGGATTGCACAATCATAAATTGCATTATGTGCTCCAGCTTTTTCAATGTTTAAGGAGTCAGCTAATCCACTAATAGAACATGAACCTTTGGTTTGTTTTCCCGTAACTTCACGTATTTTTTTCAGAGTATCTACAAATCCATAGACAACTTCAGAAAAGTCGCTTGTTAATTTATTTTTATCAATAGCACAAAATAACCTAGGTCCATCGAATGCTAGGAAGTGAGTAGCGATGCAGCATTTTTTTTCTAATGACTTCAGCCATTCGTACAAATTAGATAACGCCAATCGTAGAGAAACACTTTCAACTTTATTTCCATAATAAAAGAGCTCTCCAAAGCAATTTGTTAAACCAAGTGCATCGCAAGCCTTTGAAGAAATTAGTCGAACAGGATTATCGTAGGTAGCGAAATTTTTTTTCCACACTGCGCAGCTATTAGAAGGATATCACAATCAGCATCAAAACCAGAAGTTTCTAGATCCAGAAGAAAGATAAGACATTCACAAGTATCTTCTTCCAAGTTGGATTTCTCATGAAGAAATATGGCGTGTAAGATGATCACTCGAAGTCAAGTTTATTTTTTGAACTATTTACTTAACATATCTTTCTCCAACATTCTTCTGTCCTACAGCACAAGCAAAACGATAATCAGCCGATGCAATTCTACTATAACATCTCGATTTAGGGGCCTTGCTAGCCATCATCGCGTTAAGACTTTCGTTTGCATTACTAGATGCACTATTAGAAAATTTTTGCGCATTGTTGGCTAGCTGGTCAAATATTTTCTTTAATTCTTTGAATAAAATTGGATCTTGAAAACCCCCCGGAATTACTTTATGTACATAATTCTCTTTATCTTCATTATAGCTACACCAAGTACCACATTGAGTGTGATCATTAAAAGCGTGATAAGGTATACTTCGAATTGCAGTAGCTAAACCAGAACTATTGCCTTTATTTTGTGATAAAGCATAGGTAAAACATCGATGAAGGTAAACAATACGGTCTTTAGTTAATTCTTTATGACTTTTTTGGATATTATATATTTTTTTTTGACTCCACCTGACGTATGGTTTACATCCGACTGCTTGATTATCGGATGATTAGCTGCAGCTCTGCAGGCAGCAATTGTTGAGCTGTCATCATCACCTACCAATACTCCAACTTCAATATTTTCAGCTTTAAGTATCTCACTGTCGACTACAAGTTTTTTAGCTAAATGAGGTTCCATGGCTTTTGCTGAACCATAAAAATTTAGTCGACAGTTTTCATGATCTGATGCTGGCCCACCTCGATTACATGTAGCGCAGATCCTATTGCACGTGGAAAAATCTAATACTAAGCCAGTTAATCCTCCAATGATGGCTCCAAATCCATTTTTGCTATCGTATTGTCGACCGGTTCCTCGTGTACTCCACCCCATATCGTAAGACACCATTATTCTTACAACATCATCCCACGATGCACGAGATTCATTTTCAACTGTATTTAATTTTTCGGATGTTGATGAATCTTGTGAATTTGAAGATGTCAATGGTTCAGAAGGTGGTAAATCTCCATTCGAAAGGCGCCGATGAATAATAAAATTGGATTGGAATTCTTCCGGGCTAAATAGAATTTAAAATATTACATATAAAAATGAAAAAGAAAAAAAATGTAATAATATATTCTTATTACTTTTTACTTGGACTTTATTTGACTATAATTCAAAAGATATTATACAGTCTACTGGTAAAAGGATAGAAATGTAAAAGAGTACATATTTTGTAAAAAAGTATAGCTCAAACAAAAAATATTCACAAATCAAAAAATGTTTTGTCTAAATAAAAATTGAATATGTACAATTTGTCAAATTGAGATTTATATGCAATCAGAGCTTACTCTCAGATTTCTACCCATTTTGAATTTATTCCCAAGAATAAATTTTTTGCCTACTTAGATCTACGCCATGTTTTACAGCCTCGGAAATATAAAAATACCAGAATCTTTATGCCCTTTTATATCCTCTTGAATGAATAGTGATATCCAAATACATCAATATCACAGTAACCTGTAGCTTGTAATATAACTACTATTTAACTATACTTCTGAAAATGTAAAAAATGGCGCTTATCTACAAGTAAATCCAAAAAATTTTTTCCCAAGCTACTATTCAAATAAAATTTACTGCATTTACAGTTGGCTTTCTAAAGCTTCTGATTGCTGAATAGTTTTTTCTCTTTCTAATTTCGCTGAATCTCTGCAACTTTCTTTTGCGACGTACTCAGCTGCTAACCCGACTTCTTTTTCGTACTGTTTAAAGGTTTTAAATCCAAAACTGGGTATGTCCATGCACGCGAATAATTTTTGGAGATGTGCCCAACCTGAACCACAGTGTAATGCACCTAAAAGTAGAAAAGAGTCGAACGACAAAATCAAATTTTTGAATAAATTTAAATTTATTAAATTTAGAAAATATAAATAAAGAACTCGTACCGATCACTGATTTGTAATTAATATCATAACGAAAAGAACGTTTATCCAGGGAAGGTTTTTGTTTGCCAGTATTAACCTCATTAATTATTAAACATTTATGGCATCTAACCAACAAAACAGATGCAAGCCCCATGCGTCTTTCTGATTCCACATACTCTAAAGATAGTGTTTCTTTGCATGTGATGCACCATAATTGTTGAGCCAAGTATTTTAAGTCTACAATGCGATATCCATCCAATAATTTCGGTTCTTTTTCATCTTAATTGTCATCCATCCACTGGCTCTTCCGAATTTTCACTTGTCTGGCACTCATCAAGTTTACGTTTTTGTGGTAGTTGGCGGGCGAGTTCACTTTGTTTACGTCGTTGTAAATAAATTTTCTTGCTAACTATTTTTTTTTCCATCGATATTGTCTTTCGGGTGTCGACATAATTAACAAATTTAATTAAATAAAACACATTCAATTCAACACTATAACCTGTAATTGCGTCAAAGAGGTAAATAAAGAGTCATGTTAGTGCGCAATGCGCCTACGCATGATATTTAATTCTAAAATTGGATAATAATAATAATAATAATAATAATAATAATAATATCATTACTGCCAACTATTAAAATAGTGCGGTTTTGTCACGCTTTCCTTAATAAAAACAAGATTTATTTTATTTAATTGAATTTTATTCATTCGCTTACATATTCGACATATTCGCTTTCTATTATAGTCCACAAAAACTGTAAATACCAAACTTAAATTTTTCTTGATTTCTTGTTTTATTTTAAGAATACGAAAAAAAAGATAGCACCATTAATGCTATCCCTTTTTTTTTTGCGCAGTTTTTTATCAGAGAAGGCGACCACTGCGATCTTTCGCACATCCCTCTGCAGTAATAAGTGGCTTATCTACAGACAAGCAATTAACCAAAAACACAACTAAGTACGGAAAACTTTGATTCCGAGAACCAGCTGGACTCGATCTCACCGCTGCTTAGTTTACTTTGCGCTTAGGCTACTAATTTGATTAACCTAGCTATCCAAGACAACCGATTGAAATCGACAAAAACTAGAATTTAAAGGCTCGTTCTCGCATTTTTAAAAATTTTTTTTTTACCCTACCTAAAGAAACATATGGATTTTCGATAAAATTACTTTTTTCCAATAGCCTTAACTTTTTTAAGAATTGACTTATCGTGACGTTTCTTTTTAACATTTATGAAATGAAACTTCTTTGCGCTCATGAGGGTAAAGTTTTTACGGATGAAATGCAATAATAATAATAAAATAAGTGACACGAAAATGTGGAACGTTTTTGTCCAAGAAGAGGGAAAGAGCGATTGAGACCAATTGAGAGAGAGTGAAAATAGGCGAACGTAGCATGTAGCACATAGCCATAGAGCGAGAGTAGGGAGCTAGCGCGTGAGAAAGATCAAGAAAGACAGAGAGAAAGTGGGATAGAGAGAACGTCGCACCACGCACATTGCCACGGAGTGAGAGGTAGGAGAGAGCTAGTGAGAAAGATTGAGAGAAAGTAAGAAATGGCGAACGTCGCATAAAGCTCATAGCCATAATGCGTGAGGAGGGAGAGAGCGTGTGAGAGAGAGCGAGAGAGAAAGGGAGACCGAGAAAAAATACACACTATTAGTTGATTAGTCCAGTCAATAAGGGCCAAAATTCGCGATTTCAGGAAAGAAGGTGAAAACTTTATCTAAGGGTAAATAGACGACGTTGAATCGAATGGTGCTAATTTTTTTGAGGTGAAAATTTCCTTTTTGAGAAAAAAGGTAAAAAAGGATAAAAATTGGTAAAAAATGGCTTTATCTTAGAATCTAGGAATTTAATCAAAAAAAGTTTTAAACAAAAGTTGTAGAGAATTAAAATATACATAAAAAAATAACATGTGTACCGAGTACACATGATAGAAGTGAAACTTCTTTGGCTAACTCAATTTAAATATGATAAATTAATAGTTAGTAGATGTCTAATACTACAGATGTTGATAAATAGGGATAGACAAGATTTAAATAAGAAATATTTACACTAATTATGTCACAT
>QUOG01000098.1:36331-58681 GCA_010416905.1 Polistes dorsalis
TCATCACTGGTGACGAGAAATGGATACATTATGATAATCCAAAAAGAAGAAAATCATGGGGATTACCAAGCCATGCGTCAACATCAACAGCAAAACCGAATATTCACGGAAAAAAACTCATGCTGTGTATTTGGTGGGATCAGCTGGGTGTAGTGTATTATGAGTTGCTTAATCCGAGCGAAACAATCACCGGAGCCCTCTATCGAACACAATTAATGAGATTGAGCCGAGCTCTGAAGGAAAAACGCCCTCAATACTATTCTAGACACGAAAAAATTATTCTCCTGCATGACAATGCTCGTCCACATGTAGCGGCTCCCGTGAAAAAGTATTTGGAAACACTTGATTGGGAAGTGTTACCCCACCCGCCGTATTCACCAGACATTGCACCGTCCGATTATCACCTATTTCGGTCCATGGCACATGCTCTGTCGGAGCAGCGGTTCAAATCAAATGAAGATACCAAAAATTGGGTTGATTCGTGGATAGCCTCAAAAGACAAGGAGTTCTTCCGACGTGGAATCCGAATGTTGCCTGAGAGATGGGAAAAAGTCATTGCAAGTGATGGACAGTATTTTAAATAACCTTAAAATTACCATTCTTCTAAAATAAATACTTAATTTTTAATAAAAAACGGCGGAAACTTATTTGTACACCTAATATTTTTTTAATCCGATTAATAAATAAGCATTTTTCTAGTAATCATTACTTTGGGTATGAAGCAGCAATCTGACATTGACATTTTGTTGATATTGTTTGATTATTTGTGTATACTTAATTTGTTGATGATCTTTTTAAAATTTATTAATTTATTAAATTACTTATATAGTATAAAAATTACATTTAACTTCTAATTAAGAAAATTATTAATTTAATAATATAAATATTAGATTTTATTTATACAAAAATCATTTTAATTTTAAATTAAAATAATTATTTTTATAATATAAATTATTATCACTATTATTTCATTATCTATTATTTCATTAATTTTACCTTTAATCTTAATATTAATTAATTTTTTTTTCTATAAAGATTAATACAGAACGAGAAAAACGATCACCATATGAATGTAGTTTTAACCCTTTAACTTCTTCTCCATTACCTTTTTCTATTTAATTTTTTTTAGTTGCATTAATTTTTTTAATTTTTGATATTGAAATTATTCTTTACTTCCATTTATTCCAACTATTTTAAAAAGAAATACTTTCTATTTTTGAACTTTATCGATATTAATTATTTATTTATGCCCAATAATCGGATTAACTTATGAATGAAATGAACAATCAATTATTTGAATTAAATAAATTTCATATATTAATTTAATGATATTAGTTAATTTATAACATTTATATTGCAATTAAAAATTATTTTTAATTTTAAACTATATCTCTAATATGAAAGAATTATTTCTAATTTAATTTCGACTTTAATTTATGATTAAATTTTAATCCATATTAATATATATGTGGGGTTTTGAATTGTTTAATAAGTGTAGATATGAATGTGTGAATGGTATGAGTGTGAGAATGATTGAAAGGAATGAAAGAACGCATCGGTCGAGGAAAAAGAAAGGGACCGTTGCGTTAGTTTAGGATATTTGTTTAAGTTTAGGGTTACACCGTCTGGACTTTGTCGCCTTTGTATAGCTACATAAAAGCCTCTCGAACGTTCTCGATAATGTGGAATACCGGAAAAAACCTTTGTGCGTGGTTTGAAATGATCGGAAATTTCCAGAAGGAATGACGAGAAACAACGGAAGACGATGGAGGGGAGGTAGGGTATAAGTAGGCGACGGAAAGGGCTGGTGCTCTCTTCTTTTTCCTGCGTTCTGCGTTCTGGGTTGCTGTGCGGGTGGTAAGTGTAACGGAGAGTACGGGAGACAACGGGGAACGGCGAAGGATTACGATAGGCGACGACGAGTCGGATTCTTCGGGTGTTCCTTGTAGTTGTTTTCGGACGTAGAGAGTTATACTTATTGTTAGCATTAGATCATTAGATTATAGATACTTACTATTCTATCTCTTAAAAACATTACACCTTGTTAAGTATTTATTATATAAATACTGCCTTACTATTACCATTATAAATATATATTATCTCTATACGTAAATCTTACATATATATATATTTAATTGAAACCAAAATAGAGGTAAATTATTGATAATAATTTAATTGAATTAAATTTTCCAATTGAAATAATAAAAAAAAGCTTCTAACTTTCAAATTAATGAATAAAATTCATTTTACTTCGTACTAGTTTATATAGTGTAAAAAAAACCATTTTATTTTCATTAAAAAAAAAACTGGTGTGTGTACTTATGTACGCACGTAAGAAGTTATACTTCTTTATCGTACCAAAACGAATTTAGCATTAGTAACATCAAAAATAACTTCAAAAAATAAGTATAATATTATTTATTTATACATGAGGAAGAAGAAGGGTTTAATTAAAATACGAAATAAGAAATAAAACACTTGGTTGAGCAAATACAACAAGGTTCAATACTTTATTTGCTCGTCAGGGAAAAGCCTTGTGGCATAAAAACCCTGGATGATAATTTAAATAATTTAAATAACTTCAATATTACTGTATATATACATAAAATTTATACATATTGAAATTTAATTAATTCACGTTCATTAGTTGATCTGTTTGTGATTCTATGGCCATGTGAGTTACAAGAGGCTTATAGTAGCTAAAATATGATACAAATAGTCTAGTTAAAACGTTATCTAAATATCGTGTAAATACAGCATCAATTGTAGTACCATATCGGGTTGTAGGAACTGTTCTGTCATTATTTATTGAAAGATTAAAATCTCCACTTAAAATCATTGGTAGCTTATCTTCGCCTTTACCCATATATGGTGTTCTATATGCTGTGTATGGAGATAGCACCCGTTCCAAGAAATGAATAATATTTTTAATTCTTTGATTTGGAGAAATATAAATTGCTATTAACACAATTATTTTATCATCTTCCGTTGTACACTCTGCTATACAAAAATCACCCACTGATGATATAGCAGTACTAACAAAATCGGACTGTCTCACAGTCATGTCGATATTAGTGGTCAGAAAGTTAGTTGTATCATTCGCATTGTGATAGATAGCAACTCCTCCATCTCGAACATTTGGTCGTTTGTATTGAATTATACAATTGAAATTTGGTATACTAACAGACTCGTTATCATGTAACCAAGTTTCACTCAACATTAAAATTTCAGATTCTTGTAAAATAGAATCAATCATATCCTTTGAGTGAGCTCGCAAATTTTGACAATTTAAAGTATACAGTGTCAAACCTTTCCTTTGATTCATAAATTGTTGGATGTCTTTACTAATAATCACTAAGCGATTATTTGAGAGTCTCTTATATTCATCTTGAAAACTAATCATTACAATTGATGGTCTTCGGCCGTGATAAAAAGTATTATCATTATCTTTTGCTGTAATGTATAAGCCCTCGATAGTTGTTACGCGTGACAAAGCAACATAGACTAATGTCAATTGATGTTTTTTATCATATTCATAAACAACTTCGGGATATGTGCTCCCTTGTGATTTGTGAATTGTTGTCGCACAAGCACAAATTAGAGGTAAATGTGAACGCTTAACGTCAATTGTTTTATTGTTGTTAAGAGAAATAGTTGCAGATCTACGTCCGATCGGTACTGCTGTTTTTTTAATCTGAATAGCAGCAACATGTCCAGCAACTTTCTTTTTGATTTTCTGGCCAATCTGTAGTGAATGCGGAAACTCAAGCCACACAACATTTACTTCTCCATCTTCATTGTATTCAATATGAAATAACTACTATTTTCCCGAATGCCAACATATACTCTACATTTGTAAATAAAATAAAATATAGCTTCAATAAAAACTTTAATAAAATAAAGATAATAAATACAATTTAAATAAAATACAATTATTAACAAAATTAATAAAATAAAACAACAAATAAGAAAAAGAAAAACTCTTGGTTAAGTTAATACAAAGTATAATACTATATTGGCTCGTCAGACAAAAAGCCTTGCAGCTTAAAAGCTCTGGTTGATAAATTAAACATAATAAGGAATTGCGGTTTTAACAAAAAATTAAACACGTATCTCACCTCTTGCTCGCTTCGCTTGTATACGGATTCAACAAAAAGGTTCACCTCGTTTATGGAAGTATAAGGAATACTTATACTTTTCTTATTTCATTCTAGCTTAAATCGCTTTGTTCGTCGCTTTCTTTGTAAATTCTTCGCTGCTCATCTAAGACGTATCGTCGTAGGCGTCCAGTGGAAGAATAGGACGAGTGCTTTGTTTAATAGGCCCAGCGGAGCGTGCTTAGCAACGGTTTAAAAAGTGGGGAGGGACGATAAGAAAATTTCCTTATTTTCAATATTTTCGAAATGATTGAGCCGCGTATTTCGAATATACTCTAAGAATCTATAATCTTTATAAATGGTATATAAATTGTAATTACGTTGAGTGTCTCACGAATTCTGAAGGAAATCCTCGTCAGGCTTCGCTCGTTATTTAGTATTGAAAAAGAAGTATAACTTCAAACAATTGAAAAAAATTCATGTTGCACCAATACGTTTTCATTCTTTCATGCTAAATTCTCCATATTTTTATAATTAATTGCAGATTACCTATTACAATGATAACATATTATTATTATTATTATTATTATTATTATTATTATTATTATTATTATTATTATTATTAATTTTTCTTGTTACTTTTTAATTTTCCTAGTTTATTTTTTAATTAATGTTATTATTATTACATTATTAGTATTATTATTATTAATTTTATTTTTACATAGAATATAGTTGATAAAGAAACCAAATCACTCCCCATTACATTTTCCCTAACGCGCCAAAAGAAGTATAACTTCAAAAATAATTTAATTTTTAAATTTATAAATTTATTTAAAAATAAATAATTATTACCTTAATATCTCTTTAATATTAAACTTTTATTAAGCTACTTAAATAAAAAATTGAAAGTGATAATAATATTTGGTGAGGTATCGGTGCCTTGATCGGTAACACGATAATTTATTTATCGTGAAAATGCTTGATGCTTTCTTCTTCTCGATGCTTTCTGGCTGTGTTGTTTCGATATGATATGATGTGATGTCTCGATATGTTAAGATGTCGTGTTTCGATATGTTAAGATGTCGTGTTTCGATATGTATGATGCAATATGATGATCTCGCAGCGGTTGCAAGGGGTTTTTATAGTGTGAGAATGAGCGCCATCCTCTCCCCGCGTCGATTAGCCAGACAGAAAAAGGTTCATAGTCATAGCTACATATGAACAAAGTGTCTGGCTACCCAGACGCGGAGACAAAGCACGAGAAAGATCCATGAGGAATAAAGAACATCGCCCGTCTCGGCGGCACCGTATGTTTATCCAGTAATCAAGCACCGATTTAGATATCTGGCGATAAAACGGTCTGTCACGCCAATACCCCAGACAGGGCTTTGTTCGACCAGTTCTATTCTGAATAATATCAAAACCCATGCCATGCTCTTTTAATACCGTTGCGTAACGACGCAACAATATTAATATAATAAACATCATAAATAAATTTAAATAATAAGCAAAATTTTAAACTAAAAATTTAAAAAATTTTAATAATATAAATTTCTTTAATCCATATGTAATTCTATATTCTATTAAACCCTTATCAAAATTTTTATATATAATAAATGAATATTTTAAAGGATTAAAATTAATTAATTCATAAAAATATCTTAAACCTCATATTCTCATTAAATAAATGTTTATACTTTTAAATCAATTAATTTAATAAACTTAAATTTTTCATAAAAATTCTAATAAAAACTCCTATTAAACAAATTTAAATAACTAATATTTTTTGAATAATTCTTAAAATAATAATTTACAAAGAAAATAAATTTAATAAAAATTATCCAATTTTTAAAGATCTTAAATATAATAAAATTATTGAACTTCTTATTAAATTATTTTCATTTAATAATATAAAAATAATAAATTCATTACTATTATTTAAATAAACAATTAATAACAGTCGAATTCTATAAGATACAGTAAATAAAATAGCTAAAAATAATATTATTATACTAAAATAATTTACTTTTCTTATTAAAAAATTTCTATAATTAAATCCTTTGAATAATATCTTGGAAAAAAGGAAATCCACACAAAGATAATGTTAATATAAAAAATATTAAACTCAAAAATGAATAATTATTAATTACATGGCCCATAAAACGAATATTTTGATTATTTATTATTTGATAAATTAAAATTCCTTTTCATAAAAATAATAAAGATTTTAATAAAGCATGTGTAAATAATTAAACGAAAATAACTTAAATCAATTTTACCTTATCTTAAAATTCTTAATATTAAACCTAAATGATTTAAAGTTGATAAAAAAAAAGAGCAACAATTTTTTTTTAAATCACATTCAAAATTTGCTATTAATGCTGATATTTAATATCGTTATTCTAGAAATAAATAATAATAATTCAATAATGTTATTATAAATTAAATAAAAATTATAACGAATTAATAAATAAACCCCAGCAGTAACTAAAGTTGAAGAATGAACTACTACTGTTATACCGCTATTGCCAAAGGTAATCAAATTGAAAAAGGTAATTGAGCACTTTTTGTAATTGATCTTAATAATAATAATATTGATAAAATTAAAGAATTTAAATCATACAATAAACCATTTCAAGATCCTAATATAACAAATAAACTAATCATTATTATAATACTTACATCACCTAATCGATTTATTAAAACTGTTACTATTCCAGAATTATAAGATTTTCAATTTTGATAATAAATAATTAAACAATAAGAAGTTAAACCTAAACCATCTCATCCTAATAATAAACCTATAAAATTTGGACAAATAATTAAAAAAACTATTCTTAAAACAAACATTAAAACTAAAATAAAAAAAAGATTAATATTAACATCTCTTTCTATATAAATCAATCTACATATTACAACAAATCTAGAAATTAATATTACTAACCTTAAAAATATTAAACTTATTAAATCTAAGTAAATCAAAAATTCTAAATATATTGAATTAAAAATCATAAAAATAAACTCCACTATTAAATTTATTTTATTAAATAAAAACACTACTGATAAAATAAATATTAAAATTCTAATAATATATAATAAAATAATATTTATAATTATAATAAATTTATTGATTAATATTAATTAATTTAATTATATAATTAATAATTTAAATTAAATTTAACATAAGATCTTATATATCTCTAATTCCACAAATTAGAATTTTAATTTTAAACTAATAAAATTTAATTAATTATAAACAATCCTAATCCCAAAAATAAAAAATTTAAAGATAATCAATGTAAAATTAATATTAAATAATCTATTAAATTAATAACTTTATAATGCATCAATAAATTAGTTTTTATACCATGTTGTCTAAATCTAAATAAATATAAAGAATATACAGCTCTAAAATAACATAAAATTATTATAATTATTAATAATTTTAAATTTCAACATAATATTCTAATTAATAAAAATATCTCTCTAATTAAATTTAAACTAACAGGAGCTGATAAATTTGATGAACATAATAAAAATCAAAATAATCCTAATGAAGGATTAATTGATAATGAACCTTTATTTATAAATATTAAACGACTCCCAACACATTCATAATTTAAATTAACTAAATAAAATAAACCTGATGAAGATAAACCATGAGCTAATATTATTATTAATCTACCTAAAAATCCTGATTTTATTAAAGTTAATAAATCTCCTATTAAAATTCCTATATGGACAACTGATGAATAAGCTACTAATATCTTTAAATCAATTTGAATTAAACAAATTATTTTAACTAATAACCCACCAACAACTCTTAAAGAAATTAAAATATAATTAATTTTACTAGCATCAATATATAAAATTTGAGAAAATCGTAAAACACCGTATCTACTTAATTTCAACAAAATCCCAGCTAAAATTATTGAACCATAAACTAGAGCTTCAACATGAGCTTTTGGTAATCAAATATGAAATAAAAAAATTGGCATTTTAATTATAAATGGTAAAATAAAAATTACATAAATTAATGATCTTAATTCAATCATTTTAAATATTATAAAAATTATTCTTAATCTTTTATATTCAGTATAAAATTTAATTATTAATCATAAAAAAGGTATGGAAGAAATTACTGTATATATTAATATATATATTATAGCTTCAAAACGCTCCAATGTATATCCTCCATATATAATTATAAAAAAAATTAATAATAAACTTATTTCAAATATTAAATAAAATATTATTATATTTAATGTTAAAAAACATAAAAATAAAATTACTATCATTAAAAAAATTAAAAATTTTTAAAAATCTCTTAAATTAATTATTATTAAACATCCAACAATTCATAAACTCATTAAAATTAAACAAAAAGAATATAAATCAATATAAAATAAATTCATCCCACCAATTAATAAATTTGTTGAATAAATATTTAAAAAAATCATTATAAAAAATATAATAAAAAAAATTATTAATTTATTAAATTTATTATTAAATAAAAATAAACCTATTCTAAAAATTATTATCAATAAAAATTTTATCATAAAATTAATATTAAATTTTCAATAAAATCATTTCCACAAAAATTAATTAATATAATCATTAAAGAAACTCCAAGAACACCTTCAATTACAAATATAACTATAAAAATTAATAAATAATAATCTATTATATATATTCTATAATAAATATTCATTAAATTACTAATTACTAAAAATTCAATAGACAATAAAATTATCAATAAATGATTATAAAACTTCAACAACAATATTAATCTAAAAAAAAATAAAATCAATATTAAATACTTAATATTCTAAAAATAAACCATAATAATAATAATAATTTTTATAACAATAAATTTTAAATTTATTTTAAAAGTTTTATAGTTTAAAATAAAACATAAATTTTGTAAATTTAAATTAAATTAAATATTTTAAAGCTTCAAAAAAATATTAAACAAAATATATCTTTATTCTCCAAAATTAATATTTTTTATTAAACTACATTTTGAATAATATAAATAAATAAACTCAAAAAATTTTTTTTTTAATTTTTAATGAATAAAACTAATATTCTTAACCTTCTAATTTGAACAATTATAATTTCAATTATAATTTATTTATTATTATCAATGAATATTTCTGTAATCATTTTAATAATTATATTAAACTTATTTACAACATTTTCATGTTTATTTCTATCTAATAGAATAAATGAATCAATTTACCCATTTTTAATTTTTTTAATAATAATTGGTGGTTTAATTATTTTATTCCTTATATTCATTAGTTTAATTGCAAATGAAATAGAAGTTTCCAATATTAGAAAAAATTTTATATTCTTATTTATAATTGCTTTATCTTATCTAATAAAGATAATATATAAAATAAATTATCTAAATACAATTAAATTTTCATTTAAAATTGATAGAAATTTCAATTATATATTAAATATTTATAAATTATTAGATTACCCACAATTTTTCTATTTACAATTATATTAATTTTATTACTATTATTAATATTAATTTTAATTACAAAAATTTGTCTAATAAACAATAAACCTTTACGAAAATCTAATAATTAAATTATAATTTTTTAATTAATCATTTAATGAATAAATCTATTCTTATAAATAATTTAATATTTAAATTAATTTATAAATCCTTCATTCAATTACCAACCCTAATCAATATTAACCTATAATGAAATATTGATTCATTATTAGGTCTATGTTTAATAATTCAATTAATTACAGGATTATTCTTATCAATACATTATTCACCATCCATAAATGAAGCTTTCAATAATATTATAAGTATTATACAAGATACAAATTATGGGTGAATTATACGAATCTTACATATAAATGGAGCTTCAATATTTTTTGTTTGCCTTCATTTACATATTGGACGAAATATTTACTATCAATAATTTAATTTAATTGAAACATGATTTATTGGTGTAATAATTTACTTATTAACAATAATAACAGCCTTTTTAGGGTATGTATTACCCTGAGGACAAATATCATTTTGAGGAGCAACTGTAATTACAAATTTATTATCAGCTATTCCTTATATTGGTATAAATTTAGTTGAATGAATTTGAGGAGGATTTTCAGTTAATTCATCAACATTAAATCGATTTTATTCATTACATTTCATTATACCATTTATTATTTTATCCCTAGTTATTATTCACCTAACATATCTTCATAAAACAGGATCAACTAATCCTCTAGGAATAAATAGTAATTTAAATAAAATCATATTTCACAAATTTTTTATTATTAAAGATTCAACCACATTTATTATTTTAATAATTTCAATTATCATTTTAACTTTACCAAATCCTTATATATTAGGAGATCCAGATAATTTTATTAAAGCTAACCCTATAATAACTCCTATTCATATTAAACCTGAATGATATTTTTTATTTGCCTACGCAATTTTACGAGCTATCCCTAATAAACTAGGTGGAGTAATTGCTTTACTCATTTCAATTTTAATTTTATTTTTTATACCATTCTTATCAAATCCTAAATTTTACAAAACACATTTTAATTTATTTTATAAAATTTATTTTAGAATATTAGTATCAACATTCTTTATACTAACTTGATTAGGTAGACAAGAAATTAAAACTCCTTATATTGAATTGGCACAATTTTACGCAATTTTTCATTTTTTTTATTTTTTATCAGTTAATATTATTAATAAATTTTGATTTATAATTTTATACAAAAAATAATTTATAAAATTTGTTAATAAGCCAAAAAATATATATTTTGAAAATATACTATAGAAATATTTTAATTTTTTATTAACTTTAATTTTAATTCTTTTTACATTAAATTTTTATACGCATAACAACCTCGATTATATTTCTAATATTTAATACAATTTTTAAATATTAATAATAAAAGTAAATTTAAAAAAATTTTTTTTTATTTATAAATTTTAATAAATATATAATTAAATTCTAAATTTATCACACTGATCTGCCAAAATAATTTTATTTTAAATGGTAATTATAAAAATTATTAATAATTAAATTATCTTAAATATATAAACATTTAAAATTGACATAAATAAAAAAATTTATTTAGAAAAAGATAAAATATAATCTGAACAAAAATACATTAAATTATCATATTGTAAAAGTGGCAATGAGTCTTAAATTAAAATTATTAAAATTCTAAAAACCATAATATAAAAAACATTTTTAATAAAAAATATTAAATTACCAAAAAATATAATAACAAAAAATACTCCTATAACTAAAATCATTATATATTCAGCTAAAAAAATAAATGTAAATCTAATTCTCATATTTTCAACATTAAAACCTGAAACCAACTCCGATTCCCCTTCAATAAAATCAAAAGGTATACGATTTAATTCAGCTACTATTCTAATAAATAAAATAATTATTATTATAAAATTTACTAAAATCAAAAACTTGAAAATTTTTGAAATTTTATAAAATCTAACAATTGAAAAATACCACATAATTAAAATATCTTTCAACATAACAAATAAGACAAAGATTGAAAAATTGAACGTATATCTGCTAATGTTGAATAATTTGAATTATATGATTTTCTCATCAAAATAAAATAAATACCTAGTCTTAAAAACATTATTATACATAATATAAATAAATTTATAGTATAATTCTTTTATATCTATAACTTCTCTATCTAAGATCTCTAGGATTAGTCTGGTGTGTTGGGGTCTGATTGGTTTAATTTGCCCAATGATGTCAAGGGCATCCTGTGCAAATAGCTGGAAGATATTCTTATAATGAGGGGATATTGCCTTGTCATCCAACAAATCCGTGACTTGAGGGTAATAATTGAAATTGTGATTTTGACGAAACTCTAATCTATCCCAATCTGTGGATGGTATTCTCCAGCACTCTCGTAATGAGGGTGGCTTTCCATTGTCATATATCCTCCTTATGCTAGCTGGCATTCTGAATGATTCTATCACCTTAGGTAACATTTTGTTTTTCTCATAATGGGCTACTAGATACTCTCTTTTAAAATCTGATGCTATCTCCCTAACTGCAACATCATCCAACTTCCTATAGCTTGTACCAAATGCATACATTTTCCTCATCCCTTCTTCTCCAGAAGTAATAGGCCAGTTGTGAAGCTTTTCTTGTCCAAATTGCTCTATGAGGAATGGAACACCTTGTATCCCATGGATCCCTAGGTAAGTTTCACCAATACTGATGAACTTGGTCAGATAAGGTGCAAGCTTGATATCCTTTTGAAGGGCCGCTTCGTGAATTTCAGTCAGGAACTGGTGGTCATTCCAATCAGCTGGGAAAAGTTGTAGAGATAACCCGACACATAAGGGCTCCAGCATCTTAAAAAATCTTGCTAATGTATTTCCAAGATCTGAGTAACATTGCTCACACAAGTAATACACAGCCTCAAACAATTCTCCTGTTTTATAAGGTAACTGTCTGGGTGTGAGGGAGCTATATAAAACATAATATAACCAAGATAATCGTGACTCAATTTTATCTGTCACACTGACAAACATTTGATAAGTAATAATAATAGGTCCACTTGGGAATGCTTCTAACACAACTAAATCTCCACAAAACTTTATGGCAGGTAATTGATTAATACGCTGGTAGGCTTGTCCTTTCTCAGCCTCTACTGCTAAGGAATTATGTAAATTGATAATGTACAGTTTTTGTTGCCCAGCCTCCTGTAATTGAGTGTTAGCCCTCAGGGTTCGTAGAATTTTCAAAGCTGAAACAAGATCTCTCCTACTTAATCCTTGAGTTAAATAATCCAACTGTAATTGGAGGCTTTCAATTAGCACATCCCAGCACAAATCCCATCTCTGATAATAATCCATTAAGTTCCCTTGCATTTGACCTAAGATATATTTCTCTAACCAGTGTAAAATGTTGGTGTTGTTGTAAAATCCAGTGGATATGTCAACAAACCAATTAGGATCTAAATGCTTAAACCGATTTTTAACTTTATCCGGATAAGATCTATAAAAGTCTATTTTATCCAGCACTAAAGCTCCAATCAAGTGACGGCTATATTGGTGATAGTTGCGTCTCTCCATAATTGCTCTTATTATTTAAACTAATTGTCTGTAATTACTTCAGTAAAGTTTTTGTTATATTGTTTCTTAATTGATTTGTTTTGTCAATATTACACATCTTGAGTAGCTAATCCTAGCAGAGCAAATTGATACTTATAGATCTCTGACTTCTTCTGGAACACCTTCCACAGTCTTGATTTCCTGATCACTGCTAGTGCTCCTAGTGCTAGAAAGAATGCAAGGATACTTATGACTAAGCTAATCACTGCAATCAGGTAAATAGGATGAGGAGATATGATATGGTAGGATAAAGCAGATATTAGGGAGTCCCCTTGAATCTCGGATAGAGGATCATCAACAGCTACTCTCAGAAGTTGTCGTGAGATTTCCTCTTTCCTACTCTGATGATCTGAAGTTGTGTCTAAGTTAAAGAAAAGCTCTGAGGGCTACAACCCATCTCCTATCTTGTCATTTTCCAAATCTGTCTTATGAAGTCTACTTGGTATAGGTTTAAGATCACTAACCCTGTTGAGGCTGGGATTCAATTGGTAATATGTTTCTCTGATTGTGAAGATTGGGTTCGAGTCATCATTGCAAGTAATTATATGGCTGGTTTTGTACAATACTCTAGTCAATGGATCCATAAACATAGCTACTCCTGTGTCATTGATCTTAACCGGAATATCTGTAAAGCAATCTGCTTGTGTATTCACTACTATAGGGACCTCTAAACATTTTTTTAGTACAATACCATCTCCAGCTGCAATAAGAGACCACCCAAGTTCTCCTATAAGGTTATTTGCAGCTGCACTGGGGTGCTTCCAAGCTAATTGCATAATGGCTTGTCTTACCATATGTTCAATTACACACTGGTTCTCCAAAAGTTCTTCTCCAGTTGATCTTAGAAGTTCATTCACTTTCAACTGTATTCCTAAGTTACCAGAATGTACATAGCTATTGAATCTTCCACTAAAATTTATATTGGCTTTGTCTACTTGAATAGAAGTAGTATTGGATATATAGATGGAAGGGTCTTCAGTAGTCGTGACACTCAGTCCACGGATAGCTCGATTGTCTGATAGCTCAAATCCGCTTGTCAATTCTTCTATACTCAGGTAGCGTCTCCCATTTGGATAATATACTATGGATCCTGACCCTTGATATAATGACTCCCATGTGCACTTGAATGTAGGTGGAGAATTGCTGATTACAATCAATCCTCCTTGAGTGAATGATGTCATACCTGTAGAGGACCAATATAGAGTTTCCCCATCCACTTGTCTAGACCTGGGTTTCCCTAGTATGTCTGTCTGTTCTAAAACTTTCACATTGACTAATTCCAGCCTCCCTTTATAAACCTTGCTTGTACCCTTAGATGTTTTGCAAAACCCGTCCACATCTATATCTACTCCAATAAATATTGGATTCACAATCCCTGGAGTCACCTTAATTTTTAGATTCATATAGTTGAACTCTCTTGTTGTCCAGGCCTGGATACATGTGTCTTCTGATAGGGAATAAGGAGTCAACTCAATATCATCAGTGGATTTTTCTAGTTGGGTGGGATTCCTGACCATGGTTCTGTCTTCGTAGTGCCTAAAGTGTAGTTGGAACAAATGGTGACATCTCCCACTAGGAACCTACTTCTAGTATCCCCCTTGGAACAGTCATAAGCAACTAATCCCATAGTGTAGGGTACATCCAACATAAGATAGAAGGCTAGCATGGTTTTCTTTATATGAGCTCTATTTGAGTTTGATCTATTTTTACTTATCTTATTTACTAATCTCAGACTGTGTCATTCAATCCACACGTATTATAGTATAATTATTAACATGCATTGGTAAACCAAGAATTAAAATTATGACTATAATAAATCCAATCATTGGTCTAATTAATTAAAAAAATAAATTAATTTTTAATAATTTAATATTTTCTTTAACAAATAATTTAATTGCATCACTAAAAGGCTGAAAAATACCTAAAAAAAAAAGAAAAAAAAAAAAAACTTTATTTGATCCTTTTCGATCTTGTACATAACCCAAAATTTTTCGTTCCAAGAATACTGAAAATCCTACTCATCAAAACTCCAATTTATGTAAAAAAAAATAACCTAATAATAATATAATATAATATTATTTGAAATTATTATTTTAAAAAAATATTTAAATAACATTATTATTTAAATTTAATATTTTTTAAAAAATATCACTTATTTTAAATCCTTTCGTACAATATAATAAAATTTAATTGTAGGTAAAATCCGATCTGGCTTACACTGATCTGTACTCAAATCATGTAAAAATTTTAATAGTCGAACAGACTAAAAATTTAAGCATCTTCACCTAATTTTTATTTTAATTTAACATCGAAGACGCAATCAATTTTATTAATATGAACTTTCCAAAATTATTACGCTGTTATCCCTAAGGTAATTAATTCTTATAATTATAAAAATTATCATTAATATTCATTTATGTATGGTAATATAAAATTAAAGTTTAAAAATTTAATTACCCTCCCAATAAAAAAATACAAATTTATTAATTTAAAAATTACAAAATTTATTCTATAAATTAACATTTTCAAATTCTTAGGGTCTTATCGTCTAATAAATTTATAAAAGCATTTTAACTTTCAATTTAAAATCAAACTTAATTAATTTGATCCTTAACAAGGAGACGGTCAGTGAGTCCCACCTCAGATTTTTTTCAAATTTTGCACTAACGATATAAAATTTATTAAGAAATCAACATTATTACGCGAGTAATAAAGTTACTAATTATAAATTAAATAATATCCAATAAATAACAAAAATTAATTGTTAACGTGCCGAAACGAGACATTTTTTAGGATGATATTTACAGGATGAATTTGTAATTTAAGTAATAAATCTTCCTTTATTTGTGCAAGATGTAAAAAAATTTATTGCTTTTAATTTTTTTGTAATAATTTTAATTTTTTTCTATATATAATTAGAAATTAGGAAATGTAAAAACAATTTATATAACCTAAGGATAGAAAAACTTATAAAAAAAATAATTTTCCCAACGAAGAATCGAACGTTAATAACCGATGCGAGAAGCGAAGACGATACTACTTACGAAAGCGCACCACTTGATAATTGCTCAATTTTTTTCGTACAATTCTTAAGACTTCGAAGATGAATCAGAATGCATTACTGTTATCTTATAAAATAATAAAAATGAATTATTATTATGTATAGACAAAAAATAAATTCCACGTTTTTAGAATATCCTTTCATATATATCTTGAATTAATTTTATGTGTGGATATAAAATTCTTCTTTTTCAAATATGTATTTACTTTGATAAACTAATAAATTTTTACGAGACAAAAAGTCAGTAATTTAAAATTTTATAAAATACCTAATTTAATAGGAAAATTATTTCAATTTTAAATTTCGTCTTAAAGAGAATACGTATTCAATTTGATATACAAATAAATTTTTGTGAGGCAAAGAATTTATATCAATTAATTATTCTAATTAATTTTATGGCGAGACACAAAATTAATTCATTATTTTTACTCTCAACTAAATAATAATAGTTCCTGTTAAAATGAATTATTTTTTTTTTACTCAAGGTTCATTATTTTTTACAATAAATAAAGAAACGGCGTGCCATAAGCATCAAGATTCGATTTAAAAATGCCGCGCTTATACGCCGATATATATAGATATACAAAACGCTCGACGCTCGATGGCCAAGACGTAAAATTCTGGCTACCGAGTGAAAAAATAGAAAGAGAGAAATATCGGTTTTCTTTCTCACTCGCACTCGTATATAGAACGCTCGACACTCGATGGCCAAGACGTAAAATTCTTGCTACCGAAAGAAAAAATATAAATAGAGAAATATCAGTTTATTGTCTCAATCGCACTCGTATACAGAACGCTCAACAATCGATGGCCAGGACAATAATACTAGTTATCGCCTAAACAAATAGAAAAGGAGAAATATCGGTTTGTTCTCTCACTCGCACTTTCATTCAAGACCTAGAGTCCCGAAGATTGCCGAAGATTGCTTCGTTTGTGTATTAGTGCACACGGACGCTCGCATGCACACTAGCTCGCTCGCGTGTAAAAAGCTACGGAGGGATAAGCTTGCTTTCCCCCACTCTTACAATTATTTTCCCATCTTCAATCCAATTTTATTCGCTTATTTTTGCAGATACGAAGATAAACCATGGAACATTTTTTATGTATATGTTAATTCTCTACAACTTTTGTTTGAAACTTTTTTTGATTAAATGCCTAGATTCTAAGATAAAGCCATTTATTACCAATTTTTATCCTTTTTTACCCTTTTTCTCAAAAACGGCACTTTCCACCTCAAAAAAATTTGCACCATTCGACTCAGCGTCGTCTATTTACCCTTATATCAAGTTTCCACCTTCTTTCCTGAGATTTCAGGAAACGGCCCTCGTTGACTGGACTATGTAAGTACTCGGCAGAAATGGTGGAAGGGAGCAGTAAGGAGGGAGGGATGGAAAGGAGCGTTGTTGGGGCAAGTGGTGAACGCAATGGGCAGCGTAACTTGGTGGAGCTGCTTGGTGAGACGAATGAGGGAGGGAAGAGAATAGGCGAAGAAGAGGAGAGGAGTGTAGGGACGGAGAGAAGCAGGAATAAAGATGTGCTGATAGTTTTGGGGAAGTGGATGGGAAGGCGCACTTGGAAGGTGGCGAGCATAAGAAGGATGAGGAGAGGGTTGAAAAACGCGGGGTGGTAGGAGAAGGAAGTGTGGAGGAAAGCGCGGGTAACAGTGGAAAAGAAAGAAGGGAAGAAGAGGTTTCGAAAGAGGTTGGGAACTATATGGGCAATATCAGGAGCATAAAGTATATTCCTGAGGAGTCGGAGGGTCTATACAATTGGCTGAAAGGATTGAGGGAATCGGAGATAAAGATGGGAAATAGAATGGACAAGAAAGCAAAAGAGCTGGAGAGTGTATTAGGACAAGAAGTTAGAAGTAGAGTGAATGATGCGATGGATAAGATGTGGCAGCGGGTGACGGACGAGATAGCCGGATGGAAAAAAGAGTGGAGAGAGGAGGAAATGTGTGCGGAATGTACAAGGATAAAAAATGAGAGAAGGAGGTGGGAAAATGATCTGAGAAGAATGAGAGAGGTGGCGGATCGAGACAGGAGGCAGTGGGAGGAGGAACGTGGGCGACTATTACGGACAATAAATAGGCTAGTGATGGAAAAGGAAGGCAGGGATAAAAAGAGAAAGGGTTTGAATACAAGAGGTGAGGGGGGAAGAAGTGTCAGTCTGGAGTCTGTGAGCGGTGGGTCGGTGGAGTATGAAGAGGGGTCGGTCCAGAAGCGAGGAAGATGGGATAGGGAAAAGAGCAACAGAGTGGGGGAATTAACAAGAAAGGGTGAGGGAATGTTGAGAGGAAGTCGGGGAGAAATGAGGAATAACAGCGTTAGAGAGTGTGGTAGAGAGGAGCAGCGAAAAGGGTGGTGGCAAGAAGAGATGGGTAAGCGAGGTGGAAAAGTAAGGAAGGACATAAACAATAACGAGGGCAACTTCGGTGGATTGGGTTATGAGCAGGGAAGGAGGAAAAAAGAGCAAAATAGGGGACCCAAGCCGTTATCGGAAGGGGAGTGGAGGGAGGAAAGAAGCAAGAGGGAGAGCAGGAGGAACAATGTTTGTATCTCCTTTAGGGAAGGGGAAAGGACCTCGAAAGAGGGCATAATAGAAGAAGTTTCAAGAAGAACCGAACAAGAGATTAGAGGGCAAGCGGTGACAAAACACGTCAGCAGAGGGCTGATAGTTTTAAAGTTCAGGAATTGGTCGGAGAAGATGAGTGTGATGAAAAAAGCGAAGGAATTAAAAGGGTCAGGGATATGGTTGAGTAATGACTGGACAAGGAAGGAGAAGGAAACGAGAAGGTGGCTTTGCGGGGTTGCGGAGAATGAAAGAAGAAGGGGGAGGCAAGTATGGGCAAATCATATGAATATATGGCTGAATAACGAGTGGTGGAAATGGAACGAGAGGAAAGGGAAGCTTGAGCGGTGGAGAAAATGGGAAGATGTGAGGCAGCCCTTTCGGAGCAAGTGATACGGAGGATGGGGGCGAGAAGGAAGAGAGAAAAAGGAGAAATAATGAGGTTTGGAGGGCGAGCAAGAGGGGGGAAGGGAGAAGAAATGGAAAAAATGGAATATGCAAGGAAAAAGGATTTAAAGTAATCAATTGGAACATAGCAGGAGTGTTTAAAATAGGAGAAGCATGGAAGATGTTGGAAGAGATGGATATGATAATATTGCAGGAAACGTGGGTGGAAAAGAAGGATGAAGCTAAAACGGAACAAAAAATGAGTGGAAGGTATAGCTGGTACTTTTTGGAAGCTTATAGGGAAAAAGGGGTGAAGAAAGGTAGAGCAAAAGGGGGTCAAGTGGTAGGTATAAGAAAGGGTTTGACAAGGAACTGGAGCATAAAAAAATGGAAATTCGGACTAATCATGGTGAATGATGAGACAAGGGAAAAAACGGCTATTATAACGGTGTACAACAATGTAGGAATTAAGAATTTGGAGAAGGATTTGAAAGAACTAATATTGGAGGAGGGGGGAGCCACCGAAAATGTTCTTATTGTCGGTGATTGGAATGCGAGAATTGGAGACGAACAGGCAGTTAATATTGATGGTGTGGAGGAGTTTGAGGGAGAAATGAGGAAGTTTCAGGATAGTACTGTGAACGCAGAAGGTAGAAGGCTGTTAGGCATTTGTGAAGAGCTTGGTTTGAAGGTACTGAATGGGAGGGCGAAGGGAGATAGGGAGGGCAGAATTACCTTTGTAGGAGGTGGTGAAGAGTGTAGTGGATCGGTGATTGATTACTTGATTGAATTAGACAGAGGGAGAAAAAGTACGGTCAGATGGATGGAGGTGAGGGAAAGAATTGAATCAGATCATTTGCCGATAATATTTGAGATAGTGGGAAAAGGGGTCGTGGGGCAAGAGGAGGAGGTAGAGGATGAAGAGGAACAAAAGAAGGGGAAGGTTAATATGGAAAGAAGAAAAAGCGGAAAAATTCAGAGAGGAAATTCAGAAGGAGGAGGAGCTTGGTCAGGGAAGGGAGGGATAGGAGGGGGTGAAAAAGAAAATACTGAGAGCAGTGGAGAGGATAGGGTTAAAAACCAGAGATGGAAAAAGAAAGAGAAAGAAGGAACTGCCTAGGTGGTTCAATGAGGAATGTAAAGTGCAAAGAAAGAAAGTGTGGGATAAATTGAAAGCTTTTACGAAGGATAGAAGTTTAGAGAACAAGCAAGAATTGGTTAGAGAAAGAAGGAAAGTGAGAGAAGCATATAAGGAAGCAAGGGATAAATGGAGAAGAGAGCTGTGGGAGGAAGTAGGAAAGGCAAAGGATATGACAATATGGTGGAAGGCGATAAATAGATTCAGAAACAAGGGTAGATGCAAGACGACTGAAAGATTAACGAAGGAGCAATGGAGGGGGCATTTTGAGGGGCTGCTGAATGAGGAAGGGAGTGAAGGGAGTGGGGTAGAGAGGGAGGGAAGAATTGGAAGTGTATGGGAAAAAGAAGAGCAGGAAATTAGCGAAGAGGAAAAGAAGGAGAAGAGAGAATTTTTTGAGGAATTCGGGAGGAAGGAATTGGAGATTGCTCTGAGCAGAATGGGGAACGGGAAGGCTGCAGGAGAGGATGGAATAGGGGTGGAATTTTTGAAGGCTTTACCGGAGAGGCAGAAGGAGGAGATGAGAGACGCACTGAATAGGGTCTGGTTGCACGGGGACATGGCGAAGGAATGGGAAACAGCTAGAATTGTGCCAATTTTTAAGGATGGGGATAGGGACAAGGCAGAAAATTATAGAGGAGTATCGTTACTGGATGTGGGTTACAAGGTATTAACAAAGATGATGACAGAAAGATTAAGTGGTTGGATAGAAAAACATAAAAAGCTGAAGGAAAGCCAGGCGGGATTCAGAAAGGGAAGAGGTACTAGAGATCAGATTTTTACATTAAACGCAATAATAAATAACAGATTGAAAGTGAAAGGTGGGAAGCTGTATGTGGCTTTCATTGACTTCAAAGCGGCATTCGATAGGGTAAACAGGGAAAGGATGATAGTAAAGTTGAAGGATAAAGGGATAGAAGGTAGAATGATAGAGACAATAAAAGAGATTTATAGGGAAACGAGAGCGGAAGTAGAGACTCAGGGGAAAATTAGGGAAAGCTTCAGAACAGAACAGGGGGTGCGGCAAGGTTGCGCGCTAAGTGCAGTCTTGTTCGATTTGTACATAGATGATCTGGAAGAAAGATGGATGGCGAAGAATGAAGGAGGAGCAGTAATAGGGAGACAAAAAATTTTTGCAATAAAGTATGCAGATGACGTTGCGGCGTTGGCGGAGACTGCGGAAGGGTTGAGAAGTATACTAAAGGATTTGGAAAAATGGGCACAGAAAAACAAGATGAGAGTAAACGAGAAGAAAACAAAGATCATGATTTTCAGAAACGGAGGTAAGGTTAAGAAAGGGGAGAAATGGGAGATCAATAAGACAAAAGTGGAGGTAGTAAGGGAATTTAAATACCTGGGATATTGGTTTATAAATAAAAATTCGGTTTGGGTGCATGGTAGGAAAATAGCTGGGAAAGCGCAAAATACGGTATGGGGAATTTGGAAAAGGGCAGGGAGAAATATTATGGAGGATAGGCTATTCCTTTTGGATTCAATTGTGAAAGCGGGGGTTATGTATGGTGTAGAAGTATGGGGGTTGGGAGATATAAAGATGTTCGAAAGGATACAGAGCAGATATTGTAAAATGGCATTAGGAGTGAACAGGACAACGCCAAATTATATATGGAGAAGAGAGCTGGGAATCCCAACTATGGAATTCATGATAGGGGAAAGAGCGCTGCGTTATATCAAGGAGGTGCTGGAAATGGAGGATTCAAGGTGGCCAAAAATATGTGTGATGGAGGAAATAAGAGCCATAACGAACGGGAATCCCTCAAAATGGGGGGAGAATTTGGTCAGTGTGTTGAGGGAAATGGGTATCGGGGACTTGATAGAGATGATAAGGGAAAGAAGAGATGGGGGGAGGATAGGAGAGAAGATAAAAACGGGGCTTGAAGAATTGAAAAGGAGAAGCCTGAGGGAAGAAGAGGAAAAAATT